>OY282559.1:396986074-397208075 GCA_958295665.1 Tipula vernalis
GGGTTGTTCTGAGGATTGAATTGGGCTTTGAGTTGCGGGTTGATTTGTTGAGATCGAGGGTTAAGTTAAATGTTTATTTTTGGATTGAATTGAGAGTTGAGTTGAGAATGAGTTAAGGTTGAGTTGAAGGTTGAGTTGGGGCTGAGTTGTAGTTGGCTTCATAGATTGGTTGACGACGAGTTGGAGTTACATAAATGTGGAGTAGAATTTGGTGTATGGGTTGAATGGAATGAGTTGGGTTGAAGGCTAAGTTGGAAGTTAGATTGATTCGAGTTTATAGACACATGCAGTTTTCAAATCCGGTTGTTTTCGGGATTGAGTTGGCCGTTGAGAATCCGTGTTAAGTATAAGGGCATATTTGGTTCGAGCTGAGGTTTAGTTAACGTTAGGGGTTGAACTAGGTTGAGTTGGGGTTGATGAGGGGTTGACATTGGTAATTATTTTGGTGGTGTAGTTTGCTACAATGGTGAAAACAATTGACTCATATAATCAAATATTTTATTGACTTGTATTCACACCATATAACATGATTACGCTATTTTAAACCAAGCTCAAATTTACGCGTTGGCATTATTTAACCTTCCTACTCAGTCATATGAATATTTACTACTTAATAAGCTTTTGGCGTCAAGTCATTCTAATACAATCACTAAAGCAATTTAAACCCGCCCAACAGCAAGATGTAGCAAATAAACAAAATAATCATCGATTTAAAGCATAACTCATATTAATAATAAAACAAACATCAAGTATTTCGTATTTAAGCAGTAATATTATTCATCAACATGGTTATTATTCTAGGCTGACTTCAAAATCGAATGCTTATTGTAAGAATTGCTGTCATCACATTCGGAAACCTATTGCCAAGGTGGCCCTCTTCTTCATAATGATCTTGAAAATTTTGAACAAAGGAAATCAAGAAACTTTAGCGGTCTCGAGGATACCATACCATGAACACTCCAACTCGAGTCCAGAACCTAGGAGCGTGCTCAATAGTTTAAAAAAAGCTCGAAATGTTTTTCTTATTTTAAAATTCGTCCAGAAGCTATTAACCCTTGGGAAACGACATTTTAGTTTATCCAACTAACAGCTTTTTAAAAATTAACCTACTCCTTCTGTGAATGATAAACCAATAATTTTAAGGGGATTTTTTGCTCTTTTAGCTAATGTAGAAATTGATGTTTTATCATGTGGTAGGTTATCAATTTCTGTGGGTACGGGTGCGGAAATTAGCTTAGTCAAAAAGTATTGCTTAAAAGGTTTTTTGAATAAAATTAAAAATGAATTCGTAACAATTTTTACAAATATAAGAATTTGAGTAATTTTAAGAAATCAAACAGTTAAATAACAACAAACGTCAATTACACACGATCTGTGTATATTCTATGTGTAGATACATTGTACAGAAAAATAACGAAGGCTAAGAAAAGTTAAAGATAAAATAAGAAAATTGTTTTGAAAAGAAGAAAATTTATACAAAATCCAAAAGCTTTTGATATTTTGAAAATTTTGAATATTGAAAAAATTATTATGTTGCGTTGTCTTGACTACCTAAATACGTTCGATTATTTTAGTCTATTCCAATTTGGATTTAAAGCACATACTTAATCTACTGAATCCACTACACGAAGGGCTTAACAACTCAGATATAGTAGCCGCTCTATTTATTGATATTTGCAATGCGCTTGACATGGTGGATAACAAAATTATTCGATGCAAACTATCTTATATTGGATTCATAGGGTGTATGTTTGATTGGTGTACATCGTATTTAAAAGGTCGTTTACAACGGGTGAGTACCTTTTCTAATTTATGTAAACTTTTGTTTCACCATTATACATGGACGCAATCAGTCATAGTCGGAATTAAGTTAATCAACTTTATCCCCATGATATGAAGTTGGGGAGATGAAAGATTTTTGATATGGTCCAGGGCTAGCTGACCATGTATCCCACTACTTAGATTTATCTCTTTTAATTGCAGCTTGACCATTTTTGGTCTCACCATTATACATGTACACAATCGGTCATAGTCGGAATTAAGTTAATCAACTTTATCCCTATGATATGAAGTTGGGGAGATGAAAGATTTTTGATATGGTCCTGGGCTAGCTGACCATGTACCCCACTACTTAGATTTATCTCTTTTAATTGCTGCTCGACCATTTTTGGTCTCACCATTATACATGGACGCAATCAGTCATAGTCGGAATCAAGTTAATCAACTTTATCCCCATGATATGAAGTTGGGGAGCTGAAAGATTTTTGATATAGTCCTGGACTAGCTTACCATGTACCCCACTACTTAGATTTATCTCTTTTAATTGCTGCTCGACCCTTTTTGGTCTCACCATTATACATGGACGCAATCAGTCATAGTCGGAGTTAAGTTAATCAAGTTTATCCCTATGATATGAAGTTGGGGAGCTAAAAATTTTTTGTTATAGTCCTGGGCTAGCTGAACATATACCCCACTACTTAGATTTATCTCTTTTAATTGCTGCTCGACCATTTTTGGTCTCACCATTATACATGGACGCAATCAGTCATAGTCGGAATTAAGTTAATCAACATTATCCCCATGATATGAAGTTGGGGAGATAAAAGATTTTTAATATTTTCCTGGGCTAGCTGACCATGTACCCCACTACTTAGATTTATCTCTTTTAATTGCTGCTCGACCATTTTTTGTTTCACCATTATACATGGACGCAATCAGTCATAGTCGTAATTAAGTTAATCAACTTTATCCCCATGATATGAAGTTGGGGAGCTGAAAGATTTTTAATATAGTCCTGGGCTAGCTGACCATATACTCCACTACTTATATTTATCTCTTTTAATTGCTGCTCGACCCTTTTTGTTCTCACCATTATACATGGACGCAATCAGTCATAGTCGGAATTAAGTTAATCAACTTTATCCCCATGATATGAAGTTGGGGAGATGAAAGATTTTTGATATGGTCCTGGGCTAGCTGACCATGTACCCCACTACTTAGATTTATCTCTCCAACCCATTTGTGACGAGTTTTGCATTAGCGCAACACAATATACATTTTAATTTTTTCCCCTTTTACACAAACCAAAAACGTTTTTTCCCGTTAAACGGTTTACAGTTAGCATAGACTATATATAAAGCAATGTACAAAATTTATTTAGGATCATTTTTCGTTTTATTTATCGAGTGGTATACCGTTGAAATAGTGTATGATTTTTATAATAAAAAAATTATGGACTCTGGATCTGCAAGATATTGGTAAGTGGATATAAGAAGTGATGATTGATACGTTCGTTGTTATTTTTAGTGTAAAATATTTCAAAATTTAGTATTTAAGTAATTTAACATAAAAAAAAGATCTATTTTACCGTTATTGATGTACTTTATTTTATGCGTTGCGCTATCGCAACATTGGGCACATACTAACATTTTTTGTTTCTATACAGGAAAACTCCATTGACAAGCGTTGCCGAAATATTAGAGGCTTTCGAAACTATACCTGATAATGTAGAGCTGCCAACGGATATTTTTCTTGAACTACCAGAATTTAGTGCAGAGACGGATGAAGATTCAGGTGACGAAGATGATGCTAACCCCAATCATTTTTCCAAGAGGCAGTTGCAAGCGGGAATTGAGGTACGCTTTACCGAAAATATATCCGATAATAACGAAGAAGAAATAACAGAGATTCAAAGCGCACCAACCGAAAATGTGCAAAATACTGCTAGAGTCAAAATTGTTCAAAATTGGACGCCGGGAGATGAAGAGGATTTGAAATTATCGTCAATGATGTACAGATTCAAGTCATGGGATGGTAAACGCGTATATCCTGCCACTCTATCAAGCGAGTCGAATGCGATTGATTTCTTTCAATTGTATTTTCCTGTATCTCTTGTTGAGTTAGTGGTTAAAAAGACTATGAACTATGCTTCTAAAAAACGCAACAAAGCAATAAATATCGATGCAGATGATGTATATGCCTTTTTAGGGGTCATAATATTATCAGGATATAACGAATTACATAGAAGGCGACTATATTGGGCAAATGATGATGACACCATAAATTTACTGGTGTCAAAATGGATGAGACGAAACCTGTTTGAAGATATTTTTACCAACATCCATTTTTGCGATGCCGATTTTATTGCGGATACCACTGATCGATTTGCCAAAATACGCCCACTTATTACTCATTTGAATGAGATGTTTTTGAAATATGCACCTGTGGAAATGAACATATCAGTGGATGAATCTATGATACCGTATTATGGAAGACATCCATGTAAACAATTTATCCGAAATAAACCAGTCCGTTTCGGGTATAAAGCTTGGGTAGCAGCTGCTCGATTAGGTTACTGTTATTAATTTGATATATACCAAGGACGTCACCAGCAACGGGATAAAGATTTAGGATTGGGAGAATCGGTCGTTTTGCTCATAAACTGAGAAACGCTTTTCCAGAAATCCCATTTTCGTTTTTTTTTTATAACTTTTTTAAGGACCAAATCTAGTACGAGCACTTAAAGAAGTTAATTTTGCAGCAACAGGAACTTTGAGACAGAATCGGCTTAAAAATATAAAAATTTCTGATAAGAAAGTTATAAATAAAAAAGAAAGGGGATATTTTGAAAACCAGGTCGATATCGAAAACGAATTAATTCTAACACGGTGGAAAGATAATCAGACGGTGTCGCTATTATCAAATTGTTTTGGAGCCAATCCACTAGGTACAACTCGACGTTATGTACATACTGCACATAAAAAACTTGATGTTTCCCAACCATTCGTAGTTAAAATGTACAACAGAAATATGGGTGGAGTTGACCAGTTAGACAATCATATTTCAAATTATCGGATGTGTATTCGGGGGAAAAAATTCTATATGCCAGTGATTTTATGGATGTTGGACCTAGCAGTGACTAATGCCTGGACTGCCAAATCATATAATTCGAAAATGGACCAACTAGCGTTTAGGCGGCAACTAGCAACATCTCTCCTTACTCGGTATGGGAAAATAGCATCCAAAGCAAGAGTAGTTAAAAAAAATGCTTTTTTGTCTAAAGGAGCACACACGTGTGTGAAAACTTTAAAAAGATTAAGATGTAGACATTGTAAGTCGCAAACTATATACAAATGTTCAACATGCGATATACCTTTGCACAACAATTGTTCCGGCGATTATCAACTTCAGTTAGCGTAATTTAGGGACTACTTTGATCAATAAGAGCAGTGATTCAGTGAATTCAAAAAATTGTGATACATAATTATTTTAATTTTATAATGAAATGATTGAAATTTTTATTTTTGTATTGAAGTAAATTTTGTTTCCATTACTAAACCTTAATAAAGAAAACACCTGAATGTAAAATATTTATAGTCTAACAATTGTTTTTGTATGCCCAATGTTGCGTTTACGCAACACCCCATATCTAAACCCCTAGCTATTTTTCACCCATTTTATTTAAATTTTATGTTTATTATAAGGCTTGTGAATTGCAATAAACAAAAATTACAAAATTATTTAAAGAAAGAAACCTCTGTCATAAATGGGGAAATTGCTGCTCGACCATTTTTGGTCTCACCATTATACATGGACGCAATCAGTCATAGTCGGAATTAAGTTAATCAACTTTATCCCCATGATATGAAGTTGGGGAGCTAAAAGATTTTTGTTATAGTCCTGGGCTAGCTGACCATATACTCCACTACTTAGATTTATCTCTTTTAATTGCTGTTCGACCCTTTTTTGTTTCACCATTATACATGGACGCAATCAGCCATAGTCGGAATTAAGTTAATCAACTTTATCCCCATGATATAAAGTTGGGGAGCTAAAAGATTTTTGATATAGTCCTAGGCTAGCTGACCATTTACACCGCTACTTAGATTTTTTTCTTGTAATTGCTGCTCGACCATTTTTTGTTTCACCATTATACATGGACGAAATCAGTCATAGTGGGAATTAAATTAATCAAGTTTATCCCCATGATATGAAGTTGGGGAGGTGAAAGATTTTTGATAATATCCTGGGGACCATATACCCCACTACTTAGATTTATCTCTTGTAGTTGCTGTTCCACAATCCACAATCCATCAACGTGGATTTCAAATGACTTCCTTCATGAGTAAACCTTTAATTAAAAGCGATTATATGCCGACCTTAAAGGTCCAAGGTCAAGTGTATCATTTGATCGGCGGTGTACTACCCACCTCCTCCGACGACCACATGTTGCTACAAATATATTTCATCCAAGACCCCGGTACGCATGCTACGCGACCCAGTGTAATAATATTTGGCAAGTTCTTAATCTTTCTCTTGTCAGCTTATTGCAAAATATGCTGCATCTTCACAATAGCTACATCCTATCCTTCAAAACCGCACTCGAAAACATTCCGCCAAATATACTGGACTTTAACTTAATTATTCACGCAGATAGAAAGCCCATCGACCAGCACGCGCGGCGATACAATGCTCCGACTACGAGCAAAGTAGCTGTGTTGATAGTAGATCAGGAATTCGAGAAATGAGACATCATTTTGCACGGGCGCGATAACCTGGAAAAAAAGTATCCGAGACGCATAGAGCATACGATCCCCTGCAATATCCGTTGAAGATGTGTCACGGTGAGGACGGATATTCCATATCCATTCCTGAAACCCTTCCTGCAACGGGTGAGCCTAACATCGATGCTATTACAGGTCGCACCGTAAAAACCATTTCCTGCATGTACTTTTACGCTTACTGGATGATGGTACGACCGGAGCAATTCAATACTCTTTTGCGGTATGGAATGCTGTTGAATCAATATTGGGTCGATCAATAAGCAACAATAGAAACGGAAAGACTCAATTACATCCGATGACATCAACAAAAATTACGAGTCGAACAATATATAAACCTGCAAGCTGCATTAAATGACAACGAACATTTTGGCGATGTAGGTCAACTAACGATACTGCCATCATCATTTACTGGCGCCCCTCCCCCCTACATGAACAAAAGTACGCAGGATGGAACGACGTACGTTCGAAATTAAGGCAGAGCGGACCTCTTTATTAGTGCCACCTGCAACCCTAGCTGGCCAAAAATACAGTGTAATATATTTACGAATAACGTCCCGCAAGACATATACGATATAGTGAACAGGGTGTTTCACTTACAAATAAAAAAATTGATGAAAATTATCACAAGAGGAAACATTTTCGGGCCAATACAGTGCTACATGTATTCTGTGGAGTGATACAAGAAATATCCGAAGAGCTTTCAAAGTAATACGTCGACGGGAGAAGACTATCCCAAATATCGTAGAAGGCAACCTGATGAAGGAGGGTTGGAATCAACAGTACGCAACGGTACATTGCGCATTGATAACCGGTGGGTGTTGCCTCATAAACGCGTGATATTGAAAGCTTTCGACGCTCATATAAACGTAGAACTCTGTAGCTCGATTAAGTCAATTAAATATGTTTGTAAATATATAAACAAGGGCAGCGATCAGGCGACATTCAGTATTCACGCAGCAAATGAGATGGATCAGTTTCAGTCCGGGCGGTACATTAACACTTCCGAAGCGGTGTGGAGAATTCTATCGTTCGAAATTCATGAGCGCGAGCCGGCAATAATCTAACTATCGGTCCACCTTGAAAACGGCCAACGCATCTACTTAACAGAGAATAATGCGGCCGACATCATTTATAATCCCAGCGAGACAACCTTGATTACGTTTTATAAGTTATGCTCGAACGATGCTTTTGCCAGAACTTTGACATATATTAAGATTCCTTCTTACTATACTGGGAGTAATAGGAAATCTAACCGTTGTAAACAAGGAGTCCCCGTGAAAGGACATCCTGGAGTAAAGAAGAGTGGTGCTCTTGCTCGAGTCTACACAATCCACATTAACAACATTGAATGCTACTACTTAAGAATATTGCTACACGTTGTCAAGGGTCCCACCTCTTTTGCAAACTTACGCACAATAAACGGTGTAGCACACGCTTCTTTCCAATTAGCTTGCAAGGAGCTTGGTCTGCTGGTGGGTGATTCTCACTGGTTCGGTACATTGAAGGAGGAAGCTTTAGGCTGCTCTGCTGAGTTTTTTAGGAATTTGTTTTCCATCATTTTGGTATTTTGCCATCCATCCTAACCTGTCAGAAGACGTATTGCATCGCATTAGGACGGAGCGGTTCGACTATTCCCTTGATTTCAGCTGCCATTTCTTTGATTTGGCATTAGGGGAACTAAATAAAATTATGAAAGCGCTTGCGAATAAAACTGTGGAGGATTTTGGTTTAAATAGACGAAATATAAACGATTCAACATTTCTAGATATGGAATTCGTCCGCGAGACATCGTATGATAGACCGGCCATGTTACAGATTGTAACCAACAGTGAATCCAAATTGAATTCAGAACAGCGGTTAGCCTACAACAGAATTTTAGCTAGCGTTAGCGAGTCCGTCGGAGAAGTATTCTTCCTAGATGCACCTGGAGGTACAGGTAAGACATTTCTAATTAATTTAGTCCTAGCTAAACTAAGACCCGATGGTCACATCGCGATTGCCGTGGCTTCGTCCGGCATAGCGGCCATTCTTTTAGAAGGTGGTTGAACGGCCTTATCCACTTTTAAACTGCCTTTTAACATTTGCAATGACCACACTACCGTATGCAACATTTCAAAACAAAATTGCTAAATTAATATGCTCTTATTGTGTGAGATGAGAGTAAAATGTCTCACAAAACATCAGCGGAAGCTCTAGATAGGACACTTAGAGATTTTCGAGAAAACCGAGCGCTTATGCGTGAGACTTTAGACAAACCCTTCCAATCGTGTCTGAAACGGTCGTACATATGGTCGAAAGTAGTGAAGGTTTCCATCTCGGAAAATATGCGTGCTGTTCTCTGTGGCGGCAGCAACTTGACCGAATTTTCCAACATTCTGCTTAAACTAGGAAATGGTGACCTACCTGAAAGTTAACTTAAAGTATCCGTCGACAATCCTCAGCTGTGCGTTTTAATACATAATCGAAAGCAATTAGTAGAATCCGTATATCCCGGCATCGGGAATATTTCAGAAAAGCCCCTGTCCTGGTTTAGAGAAAGAGCGATCTTAGTGTCGACCAACGAATCTGAGAACCACATTAACGAGTACATCCTAGACAAATTTGAAGCACCGTCCAGAACATACAAATCCATAGATACAGTCGTTGATTCTCAAGAAGCAATTCAATATCCTTTCGAATTTTTAAACTCATTAAACCCGCCTAGTATACCAATTCAAAAGCTGAACTGCTAGAGTTCTAACCGGCTGCGCGACTGGAGAAAAAGTGATAATTCGTCGCATCCCTATGATCCCTTCTGATGTTCTATTTCAGTTCAAATGCCTCCAGTTTCCCGTACGAGTCCCGTACGGGCACAAGGCTTAATATTGAAGGTAGCCGGTGTGGACCTTCACGGCGAATGTTTTGCTCGTGGCCAACTATACGTTGCCTGCTCCCGTGTGAGCCCCGGCCGGAAACTTTACTTACTTGCTCCTGGTGCTAGAACTGCCAATATTCTCAGTTCATGGCTATATTTTTATTTTAAATTTTTAAGTGCTAGTTAACATGATAAAACCACTTTATATTTTAATTAACTGTTGTTTCGCTGTTTGAAGTAAAATAACCGATACAGGTAATCCATATTCGCTTAGGTGTTAGTTCGGTACGTCCCTCGATCATTCTTTTCCTTTTTTGTTATATCAAATTTATCGACATACCTTGATTTTAGATAGCTCTCTTCGCCTGTCTACTTTTTGTGCCAGCCTTTCTTCTTTAAATCTGCCATTACAAAAATTCAACTTCATTCGGTAATCGGGAAAGCTCATCAACACATATTTTTTATAATTTTACTCTTACATAATATGTTAATCAAATGTAACATAAGCTTATTATATTTTTATTCAGCCTATCTCAAAATACATATTACTCGTATGTATCTTTAACTTTTACGATAATTTTGTGAATCGTCGCCTAATTTGGATAAATACGAGAGACTAATTAAAAAATATAAATAAAACTTATTTATACATATAAAAGAAATCCGCAAACAATGGAGCATTAGCAAATCCACCATAAAAAATTTAAATAAACTTTTTACAAACACCCGAAAATTTCTTTTAAGCCGAACTCATTAATCATAATTAAGTAGAATTTCCATTATATTAATAAAATTATGAATTAAGCATTTTCTTTGGTTCGTCAATAAAAAAAATTAAAAATGTGCTAATATAAAATTTAGCTTTACAGGGTGTAAAAAAATTATTTAGAGATTTAAGTATATTCGCAATATGTTGGCGACCAATTTCTTACAATTCAAATTCTGAATAATTTAAAATTTTAAGTACACTTACATTGTACTAAAGTGAATAAACTATTATATCTACCACAATTTTTGGCATACTCTCAAAACATAATATTTATGTACAGTTACATCTAGAAAATGACTATGTCAATGCATGAATAACATCTTATAATTCTACTTTAAATCGGTGCCATAATCTGATATGATATTTTGTCTTCTCTATCTCCCAATATAATGTATAAGTACAAAACACACTCGTATATGGAATACATTTAACCAATTTCATTTTCTAAGTAGAACTTTTTTGTTCTTCTTCTTTTCATTTAAATTCTTTATCCTTTCCTATATGTTTGTGTTTTTGGTGTGTGCGGATGTGAGCAGATTTTCTGCTATATAGTTTCCGTCGTCTTTTAATAATAACAACAATAATCGTAATAATAATAATAACAAGAAAATGTAAAATAACAGACAGACATTTATAAATAAGATATGGGAATTGGATAAATGGAAAATCCATTTTCATAAAATATTTTCTTTGAGTGTTCCAATTTTAAATGGAAATTGTAGATGCTTTTAGTGTTAGAAAATTAAGAAACGAATTGTAATGTACAATACCCATCCTAAATGAACCAATAAATTGTTCACTTAGTTTTTCATTCATTTTAAGATTTTTTTTTTCAGCATTTCGTTTAATTGTTATCAATTTTATTATTGTTGTACAAACATACACACACAATACACAATTTACACAGGATGCTATACAAAATGATACGGTATAATTTAAAACAGGTAGAAAAAACCATTTAAATTTTTTTTTGGGGGTTTTTATTAATTTTCAAACATATTTTCAAACCTTCATCAATAATATACGTTATGATGTGAGAGTGACTCAAAATGAAAATAACTTTTTTTTTGGGTTATGAAAACCATGGAACAGTTAGAAAGGCTGTATCATATTAAGTGATTTTTTTTTTGGGTTTTTGTTGCTGTTAGATGTGTTATGTACTTTTTATTAAGGTTAACAAATTATCATAACAATTGTGGAAGCGTATTTTAATAAAATGAAAATCTTCTTTAACATATTTAAAATTGTAGAGCTTTTGAAGTGTACGTTACTTGTTTACATACATATATGCACAATCTCCTACCACATTTCAATAAAATCGCATACATTCGATTAAGGGAAACAATTTTAATAAAATTTTATAACAATTAGAATAATTCGCTAGAATGAACTAACCATATGTTGAGTTTTAGAAATCTAAAGTTTGACCCAGCTGGTTAAATACAAGAGAAGTCAGAAGTATTTTACTAATCTTCCCTCTAGTAATTCCGAGTCTCAATATCAAACAAGCAGAGTAAATCATGGTATGAAGGTTTAGATTATTGATCCTTTTTGAATTTTCGCTTAGTTAAGGGCTTCTTTTGCGCATCCATTTTCCATCCCATTTTGTGTTTGATTCTAGTAAAAAATTGGAAATTAATTGATTATGTTTTGTGGATTTATTTAGTTTTTGAAGTTGAGCAAAGACATTTCTTGCACCGACAAAATTAGTGCCATTGCGTTGTTATTGACATAAAGCGTTTGAGGGCAGCTATAAAAGCATTGGTGGTTAGGCAGGCACACAAAAATCACGTTATAAGCTTTATGTGGAGTAGCCTTCCTTCCCGCCATATTTTATAACTAAATAGGTCCAGCATAGTCCGCTCCGGTTTGGTAAAATGCCGACTGATTTTGGTAGCTTTGTATCGTGTGCATGGTATGCACTTGTGAATGCGTTGACGGACAAGTGTTTTCAAGTTGATCATCCGATTATAAGCTCGGTAATGCTATTGTTTGCTGGTAGAATAATTGGAAATTTCCTGTTATATTGGATAAACTTAATGATTCGCTCTAATGGTTTTTAAATCTTGCGGTGATAAAAGATCTTACTTCGGTTTATTCTGATTCACTTTCTTAGATCGTTAATAAAGGTCTGAAGGAACTTATTTTCGGTTGCAGCATGGTATTTGGTAAATATAGAGGGTCTATTCTCGGATTGACCGGCGGAGTATTGTAAGTGTTTTGATCTTGGCACATTTTGTTAGGTTGACGCAGCCAAGTTGGTCCCTCCCACCAAAGCTCAAAATTGATTAACAGCGATGGTAACATCTCTCGGTAGGTGATTTTTCCTAATTACACTAATATTCTTCTCGTAGAACTTTCCATTTCTTCAAGATGTTTGCGGGGAGCGGATCATCCCACTGCAAGTGGTTTAGTAACCATAATGATTGAAAAAGAATTTGAATCATAACCGTAGGTATGGAGAGACCACCCGATGGGATCAAAAATTTTAGATGCTTCGGATAACATCTCTCGTTTGGTTGTCGATGGTTTTGATAGTTTTGTCAGATTGCGGATACCATTCTAGGCCTAATAACTTCACAGACCGGGTTCCTTCATCAATTTCAATAGGATTCAATTCTTGATCAGCTAATGGGATAGAATTGAGTAATGTTGGGCAATTGGTGGTCCATTTTAATATTTTAATGACTTGCGCCTTTAATTCTTGTGCTTCTTGTTCGGTGTTTGCCCCTGTCATTAATTTGATGCGATTGGGTACTGATCTTGGTATTCTTCGGCTAGTTTAATCAGGGTTTTTTGTTGCTAGATATGGGGCAAAAGCGGTTCCGTACTAACAGAGCTAATGGATTTCCAGGCCACACAATTCATTGGTATTCGGTAGCTATTTGGTTGACATCAAACACTACTCGTACCTTTGCGGTGCCACTTGGCAGCTTTATTACGGCATGGTGGGGTAGATTCATTCAGTGGAATGGGTTTCATGTGTCCCAATGACATATATTCACGCATGAAGGAGATATACGAATCTCGCAGACTTGGGTACCGTTGCAAACGATTTGCCATAGCGAAAAAACGCCGAATTGCTGTGTTCAATGAATCTCCTAATTCATTAAGTTTTATTATAAATCTTCCATCGGAAGTGACAGCTCGGGTGTAACAATCCTCAAATCGTTTCTCACATAATTCTTCATCACTGGTTAAGTGATTGGTTGATGGAATCTCCTAAGTTTCCCAAAACTGTTGTAATGACTGGTTAATGTCTATTTTAGTTAATGAACTAACAGTTGGAGCCCATTGAATTCGTTTTTGATGAACATTACCGGTAACGACCCGTATTCCTGGACCTCCGTATTCCTTGCCGTCTCTGTTAATATCGGAATAATGGTCGGCACTGATTAGAATATCGACAGTGCTGCTCTCGTTATAGTGGGAATCAGCAAATTGTATTGATTATAGATGATGTTGGATGAAAACTTGTATATGGCAATGGTAAAGCTACATTGGCTAATATGAGAGCTCTGACGAGAATTTGGGATTATTGATCACATCGAGATAGAATATCTAGATTGGCGGTTTCTTTAGAAATTCCGGCTGTGTCGGAACCGACTCCAATAATTTTAAGATTGGCTTTCTGTTTAAGCAATGCTTGGCATTTAACACACGCCTAGGCCACAAAAGACGCATGTGACCCGGAGTCCAATAAAACTCGGCAGGTTTGCATTTCCCCAGAAGCAGTTTTCACGTCAGACTAACGCGGTAGGTAAAAGCGATTAACTTAGCTTAGGATTGTGTTCTAATGTGAGAATTGCTTCGTATGCAGTGGCAACAGGTTGTTCATTGTCACTTTTAGGTCGAAATGATAAATGGTTATCGGTTTGTAATATTTTGAGTGATGTAATATCCTCGGTTGATGGTGAATTGATTGGAGTTATGTTGAGTGTTGAAATTTATTGTCGATATATTGAGGAATTTATTGCCGATATATTGAGTAAAATTTCGTGTTTGGTGGAAACATATTTTTTTTTGGTGATGAATTGGTGTGCAATATGTTAGGTGGTAAAATATTTGCGGTAAGAGCAGATTGAACACTGGAGCTTAGTTGCGATGCTGCTTCAGTCGGCTTGGAAGAATTTTGCAAATGTAGCAGGCTGTTGTGTCGTTTCTCACAAATTTGGCAAGATCTCCTGTTTGTCCTGAACAGGACCCAAATCACCTCCTCTGTATAGGGCCAGCCATGCACTACCTTTGGTTTACTTCGATGTTCCTTTCGTATCCGATAAACCTCGTCGTTCATCCTTGTGATAACAATGTAAGGTCCTTCCCATGCTCAGCACAACTATATGCCGGAACTGGTGCACCAGAGACACCAAGTATTTTTACTGAAGAACATTTAGTTTTGAGTCCCAATCGATTTGCTATTGCTTCAATTTAAAGTTTATTTGAGATCTTGAGTTCAGTCATGCTAGTGTTATCGAGCCACAGTGATCCAAAGCAGTGGCTAGGAAACCCTTTTTGGTTCCCGAGACTTGAAGCATGGTTTTATTTTCATTTGATGCCATCAGAACTGAAGATTGGCCTGTTCCAATTGAAGTTGTATTTGTGCCATATGGTGTATGAGCTCTGTGAAGATATCGTTAATAAAGCCCCACTGGTCACAATTTCCAGATGTGATTCACAAATGTGAGTAATTGCACTTTGGGCTGCTGAACCTGTTTTGATCAGACCGAGGTACTATCATGGAGTCCACACGATCCTTGAGTATCCCGTAGTTAGCTTTACGGAAATAATCTAATGTCTGTTCATTTTCTTCTGCTTCGATGAGGATCACTATGTATTGTGAATCAATCTCTTCCCTTTCTCTGGTCAACTGTTTCCCTTTAATTTTGAGATTCGCGCACTGGTTCATGTTGTCATCGAGTTATTGCTTTATTGATGCTACTAGGTTTTGATACATTTGCCGTATCAGAACGTGTTGTTTCTAAAACAATTTAAGTATACTTTCGGGGTCTTGAGGCCCGTGTTGTAAATTAAGCCGCATTATCAGCTAAGGCTAAGGGCGGTTGCTTTCCTCCGATGTCCTCATCTACAGCTAGGTATTCGCCATAAAGCTCCTTTATTTTTGCGATTTTTGTTTCGAGCTAGCTTTTTATTGTCCTGCTATCCTTTGTTCTCCTGCTTTTAATGCCTCATTAGTTAGATTGGTGATAAACTCAGAATTGTAGACCTCACGACTGAAAACCAAAATAGTTGCCAAATACTGAGCTAGATTTGCCCTGATATGCTGGACGGCAATAAAGCGAAGCTCATTTGGGAGAGGGGATGTCAGAGACTCTTTAAAACGGAGTTGATTGGCTAAGGCCCCCAAGAGGCAATTGCCATCTCTTAAAATTGTATACATGTCCATTGAGGTGCGGTTGAGATGGTGGTAAACGGTGCGCCTTATGGATGTGGTAGTGCCTGATGTAGAATTTAAAGTTTTATAAATGATTATGGCTAATGAGTAAATAGGGCTATAATGCTAGTAGCAACCCTGTTAGTGTGGCACGATTGTGGTTTAAGTTGAAGGTCGTGAGATTTGTATATTTTTAAATACAAATGCATTGTGAGTGTGTCGGTAAGTGGATTTTAGTTGCTGTTGTGGCAGCTGATTGGATGGAAATGGCTATGATGGGTGTGTAAGTGAAGTTCAGAATAATTAGATTTGATGCTCAGAATAAAGGAATGGTTAAGGGATTTAAATTCTGAACTATACCGGTATTGTCTTGGGAAGCGATCATTATTATTATTATTATTTACTGGAGGGCCATGTGGGCGATAAGCCACCTCGTACCGCGACCTAAAAGATCTATTGTGCTGGACCCTACTTAATTATCCGTCCAGTCAATATTCAGGCTCTTAATGAATCTGACAATACTACTGGCCGGTACAAGATACATACTATCCGGGCTCATTGTTCTCTCTCCTAGATGTTGCAGTCTTTGCTAGAAAATGGCTGGGCAATGGCACAGAACATGTTCCGCTGATTCCGCTTCAAGACCGCAGAAGCGGCATCCATCTGTCGTACTTAGGCCCATCTTCTTAAGGTGATACCTTTAGGGGACATGACCTGTAAGGAAGCCAGTTAGCAGCCTCAACTCAGGTATCCTAAGTTCAAGACACTCCTTAAGCGTTTTACCGCTGCTTTATGGTGTCCCTTAGTGACACCGCAGAAGGGTTCTGGTCCCATAAATAGAGAGGCAGAACCCTCACGGGCGAGGCCATCAGCTGCCTCGTTTCCTTCGATTCCAGTATGACCTGGCACTTACATAAGTGTTACCTTATTTGAGCCTGCCAGGTATTTAATAACCTTTAGAGTTTTAGACAATCACATAACAGCCTTGACTCAACGAAAAAAAAAAATCTTTGCATAGTTTAGGCCTTTTGCTATGCCTATCCTAGCGCAAAGTTCTTTAGCATGTACTTCTGCTTGAGAAACGGTAGCATTGGTACCCAAGGACTTCGAGAGGGTAGTGCCACTTCCGTGTATTCCTATCCCCGCCCCATCTTCCGTTTTTGATCCATCTGTAAACCATACCATGGAACTTAGCTCAAATGATGTTCCACCTGCTCTCCACACATCCCGGTCAGGTAACCTAACACAGAATGGTTTGTGGAAGTCCAGTTTAGCTGGTATAGAGTCGGAAGGCATTCCTATGGTAGGGTCTGTCTGAAATTCCTTAAGGATTTCCAGATGACCCAACATTTTGCCTGGTTTGATATTTCCTTCCGCCTGCATTTTCAGGGCCATAATTGCAGCATCCTTTTTAATATGCAGGTGTAACGGTGTCAGTCCTAGAAGTGTCTCCACCCCCGCGGTTGGACATGACTTCATTGAGCCCGTAACACCGATGCAGGCTAAACGCTGAACCTTATTCAATAAGGTTTGCGTTGTCTTCTGCTCAGTTTTAGGCCACCATACAACCGATGCATAGGTGACCATAGGCCTAATGATTGTAAGAAATCACCAGTAGATCATTTTTGGTTGTAGTCCCCAAGTACGCCCATTGAGTCTTTGACAGGCCCAGAGAGCCTTGATGGCTCTATTTTGAGCCTTCAACAAATGTTGGTTCCAGTTCAGTCTTTGATCTAGGATAACCCCTAAATATTTAACCTCGCTGGAAAAAGGCACAGTAGTACCGTTTAACGAGGGAGCTGTAAGCGCAAGCTTTTTCATCCTCGTAAAAGGAACAATGTCAGTTTTGTTTAGATTGATACTGAGTCCTTCCTGGTAACACCACTGCCATATTATATTGAGTGCATTTGGCATGCGATCAGAAATGACCTCATCAAACTTGCCTCTGATTATGATAGCCACATCATCCGCATAGCCCTGGTCAACAAACCCATGGCTACTCAGAAGGACCAGTATTCTGTCAATAACCAATGACCACAAATGAGGAAATAGTACGCCTTCTTGGGGACAGCCCTTTACGGCCTTGATGGTTACTGATTTGCCACATACTCTGGCAGTATTCTCACGATGTTCCAGCATGGATCGGATCCTTCTAATTGTGAAAAGCCGAATCCTTTTTCCCATTGCTGCCCTCTCTATAGATGCATAGGAGGTGTTATCAAACGCCTCCTCAATGTCCACAAAGGCACAAAAACAATTTCTTTATATGTCACTGCTTTTTCAATCCTCGTGACTAGCCCGCTAAGGGCCATAACCGTGGATTTACCAGTTTGATACGCAAACTGGTCCCGATGCAGCGGATTCTTTCTAAGGACCTCACTTCTTATTTGATAGTCCAGGATTTTTTCCATCGTCTTCAAAAGAAACGATGTGAGGCTAATTGGCCTATATGCCCTGGCCTGGGTGTCTGGACGACCCCCGACCTTTGGTAAAAGACCACATTTACTTTCCTCTACAGTTTCGTAATATAGTTAAAAGCATAACTTGCCCGAAACATCTGGATCAAACTGGGGAGTATTTCTTCAATACCTTTTTGAATTAAAGCTGGAAAGCTCCCATCGCCTCCAGTTGATTTGAAAGGTTTGAAAGACCCATTAGCCCATCGCACCTTGCTGGGTGTGAAAATTTTCCCAGAGAGACTCCAGATCCTACTGTGAGGCGCATAGCCCACCTCACTTGAGGGATCATGCGAGTCCTCTTTCGCCCCTACCACTACTGAATCCGGAAAGTGGGTCTCTAGCAGTACCTCTAAGGTTTCCTTCCGGTTTTCAGTGAACCCCCATCTTGTTTCTGGAGAAGTCCTAAACCATTTGAATGATCCCTGGAAAGGACTTTCTGGAGACGAGCTGCAGAGGGCAATTCATTGATTCCCTCATAGAAATTTCTCCAGGTAGCCTTTTGGATTTCCTTAGTTCGAGATTACATTCCGTCAAGGCCATCTTATAATCACAATCACGCCCTATTCACCGGTGCGTTTAGCCTTGTTGAATAATCTTCTCGATTTTTTCCTCAGTTTACCCAGCGTCCCGTTCCACCAAGGGACCATCTTTGTGGACTCTCTTCGCTTAACTAGGCAGCTGTTCTCGTAAGCCAATTGTATAGAATTATGCAGCTGGTTTGAACAGATCTCCAAACCCTTTGGAGACTCTATGTTCCCTACAGCCGAGGGCATTTCTGATTCGAGTGAGACTCTATAAGAGTCCCAGTCAGTCAGTTTTCGAATTCTGATTTCCTGCCGCTGCATGGTCTCAGCCGCCAAATCGAATCTGATGTGCAAGTGATCCGATAATGAGGCCTCTTCAGACACATGCCAGTTTTTCACCAAGTCGCTGAAATGCGGACTAGCAAGTGTCAAATCTAGGACCTCTTGCTTAATCGCATTTATAAAAGTAGGTTTCCTTCCCCTATTGACAATGTCTACATTATTTGAGATCAGAAATTCAAAAAGGTACTCACCCCTGTTATTGATGTCCGTGCTATCCCACACCGTGTGGTGCGCGTTTGCATTGCATCCTATAAGGTAGGCCAGCCCATTGCGTTTGCAATGAGGTATGAGCCGCCTAACGTCAAGTGGAGGTATTAACTCTGAGTCTCCAGGAAAGTGGGCGGAGGCCATTATAGCCCCCTGCTTGCCTCTTTCACCCAGAACCTCCACCATTACTGCAACCAAGTCCCTGGCAGTGTTGTGCAATTACGCGTAAAAAATAATTGTTTACATACATTACGTAAAAAATTGTAAAATACGGTAAAAATTGTAATTAATGTAAAATATTGTAATAAATGTAAAAAATATTAAAAGTGATGTCATCTAATAGAATTAAGAAATACTAGTACCACTCACATACTCAAACCTCTCTAAAAATTTTCAATCGATTTTAACGGAAATTATAATCAAAATAAAATAACATTGCAAAATTTATAATTTCTTTAATAGAAATATGCACAAAAAATCATTGATTAATGATTTGATTAGTTAATTATGCTTTACCAGATAATAATTTTTGTAGTAGGTAGGTATATATTCACACTAGAATTTATCGCAATGCCATCTGTGGTTAGTTTTAGCAAATAAATCAAAAAATATTTTTAAGCGTGCAATTGCTGTTTACTAAACCCGCCGCAATTTTTGTGAATATTCACTGTGATCCATTGGAAACAATTTGCTACTGCCAAGTACTTGTGAGTAGATGTTCAATGGAATGCAAATTTTTGTGACAGTAGTAAAACATAACCTCAATTTAAATAAAACTGCTAGATTTTAATAAAAAATACGTTGATCTATTAATAATAATAAGTAATAAAACATTAAACAACAAAATAATTAAAATATTTTTAAGATTTAACAATTGCGCGTCGTATCACAAACATAAACAAAAATTTTTTGTTTTTAACCCTAATCGAATCAACATATTTTTGTTATGTCAGTAAATTCGAATTCTAATCAAATAATTTACGAAAATTTATGCAGAGAATGAGTAGATGTCAAGTACGTTGTATGGAAATGTTTCAAAATAAAATACATACAAGTTTATAACTAAATTAACATTATTTTGAAAATCGATGCATTTATCAAACGAGTCAAAAAGGCACACCTTGGTTGGTTTAGGGTTAAAAATTGACGTTTCACACAACTAAAATTAGTATAGAGCCATCTATTAGAATTTTTTAAACAAAAATCCCTCTTTCGTTAATTATATGCGTAATTACTTTTAACAACTACACCATCACTTGAGCATGAGTAGTTACGAGTAGCTTAAAGTAATTGTAAGTAGTTTGCTAACGCCTACGCCGATGGAACACGCTTATTGACAGAAACTCGCCCGCTTCTGCTCAAAAGTATTTCGGATAATGAAAATTATTTCACAGAAATACGGGCATTATATTATGTTGGCCGCATGACATAACGATCTTGTGCAATTGTACGATTGCAATTGATTCGTGCATTTTTGCTTGATTTAATCGGATACATGATTTCCTAGAATCATTAAACTGCATAAAATATAAAATCATTATTACTGACACTCTGACAGTGACAGTAAATAAGAAACGATGTAGCAGTGATAATATGGATGGAAGTGATTGTGATTGGAATTGGAATTACCTATTGTACATGAATAAAAATATTGTGCCAAAAGAGTATTCAAATCGGAAGGATCATACTCCCAAAAAGAATTCACAAAGCGTGGGCCGAATTTCAATAATATAACGTATCCCGTTCCGATTATACGGCTGTCTATAAATTCCCGTAGTGTTTAGTATGAGAAAATAAACGTTTCTTCTACAACTTCCCGTGTTTCTTAACCGATTGGAGTGAAATTTAGTATACAAGTTTATATTGGCCCACAAATAGCGTGTGCCAAATATCAACATTATAACGTATCCCGTTCCGATTATACGGCTGGTTATATATTCCCGTAGTGTTTAGTATGAGAAAATAAACGTTTCTTCTACAACTTTTCTTCTACAACGGAATATGTAATAATATTCAAAATTCGGTACACGCTATTTGTGGGGTAATATAAACTTGCATACTAAATTTCACTCCAATCGGTTAAGAAACACGGGAAGTTGTAGAAGAAGTGTTTATTTTCTCATACTAAACACTACGGGAATATATAGCCAGCCGTATAATCGGAACGGGATACGTTACAATGTTAAAATTCGGTACGCGCTATTTGTGGGCCAATATAAACTTGCATACTAAATTTCACTTCAATCGGTTAAGAAACACGGGAAGTTGTAGAAGAAACGTTTATTTTCTCATACTAAACACTACGGGAATATATAGCCAGCCGTATAGTCGGAACGGTATACGTTATAGTATAGAAATTCGGTACACGCTATTTGTGACCGAATTAATTTGTACGATTGCTTTCAAAGAACCGTACCAAAAACCAACTGGTTACCACAGTTATGATTGCATTTCGCTGCCCCTGCCATGATATTATTGTAACAAAGTTGAGCCTTGATAAAGAATGATGCGCACCAATTGCAAAATGGTGGCCATATATTTATAGGCATTAGGAATCGATTACTTCTGACAAGCTCGCTTGGACTTGGAGTTGTTGCCGTAATTAATACCAACTGTGAATGCTATAGATAGATAGTTTTAATATTTTACAAAATAAATTTTTTTGACAATCTAACATAATTGCGGTGGTGAAAGTTAAAAGTAAAACATATACAGTCAAATTTTATAAATCAAATAGTATGATACCTACGTGTGAGATGGCGCAGAATAAATTATAATTATTTGAACCATGTATGTAAATAGAGAAATTATTTTTTTAATAACATTTTCGAATAAATACAATTTTAATACATAAAAAACATAATAAATTATTCCGTTTTTTGTTAAATAAAATGCGTTTGGTCAGCATATCTTAAACATTTTATTTAAAACACATAGTACAATCTACATTCAAATTAATTTCAATAGATAGAGCTGTGAAATGGTTGTAATATAGACATACAATTTTTTAATTCTGCTATTTTCATTTAAATGTCACATTTCGCACAGATGTCGCTAATTATTTACAATTTTTTACTTTGTAACGTAAAAAATTTCAGGTAAAAAATACAATTATTTACACGTAAATAATAGTGTAAATTACGCAATGTAATTTACGTGCACAACACTGGTCCCTGGAGATGAACTCTGAAATGGGAATAAAATTAATTTGCGAACTAGCCAACACAGCCGCTCTTCTTGGACTCTGAGTTCCGTTATGATAAATTAACTTACCCACTTGATTTGGTATACCTCTAATCTTGTTACCAATCACCCATGGCTCCTGGATTAGAGCCATGTCAATGTTTTGGTAGATAAACCTACGACAAAGGACGTCCGAAGACGCCTTTGCATGATGCAGGTTTATCTGCAGGCAGGCGATGTGTGCCTTGAATTTACCGAAGGCCCCTTCTAAAGGCCCTGATCAGCCTCCTTTTCAGCACCGCCACCACCCGCACGCTTTTTTTGTCCGGCCGATGGCTGGCCAGTGTCCTCCATCGCCGTTCTGCTGGCTTCCGCTGCCTGAGAGCCTCCAGGCCTAACCAGTGGCTTGCACGGGGGTAGCCCTTGTGAGGTCTTCTCCCGCGGAATCCCTGACGCCTTCCTCTCCCTTTCCCGCCTTCTCCTCACCTGTCTCTTGGAGAGGGCGGTCACCCCGGTGGTCCTAGCTACAGGTGCCGCTACCGTAGCTTCTACAGGCTTCACCACTTGGGTCCCGCCGACAGAAGCCGGTTTGGCTCCACTCTGATGACCATCAGGATGCAATTGTACAGTCCCAAACTTATAGTTAACCTTAAAGCCAACCCGCTTGAGCTTCTCAACTGAAGAGTGTTCCATAGAGAACGTGAAAAAGGCGGAAGAGCCTTTTAAAAGCGGAAGAACCCGTGACCGTTGGGACAGATTCTTCTCCCATGTTCTTTTTCTGTGCCGGTGGAGTACCCTCATCCGAACAGATCCTCTTTGACTGTGGGGCCTCTGCGGGAGCACAAGACTCCCGTTGTGGCCGCATCGCCAGAAGCCTTGTCTCGCTTCCGGGCGGTTTGCCCTCAGCAAGAATCCTCTTGTACCGCTTCTTCGCGGCCCCACACATTTTCACGCGACGAGCCGCGGAAGGTTTGTCAGTGATGTTGACAGTTCATTTCGGGTCCCCCCGACGACTTTGCTCCCCCTTGCTTTCACAAAGGCGATACCCTAACCTACGGGGGCCGAGTTCTCATCTCCTGAGGTGTCCATGTCGGAGTTGAGAACAAATTTCTCAAGCCCCGAACGGAGCTCCCCATCCGATAATGGACCACTCATCGAGAGTCCCACAGCGGAAAGAGGGCCGAGGTCTTCGAACACCACCGCGGAACTATCGCTGGTGCATGACGCTTTAGGAGCGTCATCATCCATATTTTTTTTTCCTTGTTTAAACATTTTGTTCCCATGAGTGGAAACAAGGGCTTTATATAGCAAATATTTACTGTTTAAGATTTTTGATGATAGATATAATAACTTACAAATTTCATCAATAGTGAACGAAGTGGCATCTATTAGATCTAGTTGGAGTGTACTTATGGTTCAACATTTTATTTAAGATGGGGTATGCTGGAGGCAGGAGAATTTAATATAATTGATCCTTAATGTAATTAATGCCTTAAGGCTTAGAATTGAATTATGGCTAATAAATGGTAATGTTATTTTTAGGGATATGAACATCTTTACATTTGAATTTAGATTATATTATATTTATTGCTGTTTTAATATTTCTCTTAATTGTTGAAAGGTAATACTTAAATATTTGAATTTATAGAGCGGTTGGACTAAGTGAGAGTAGAAATAAATAACTAATTCGTTTTTTGGTTTCAGAAGAACATCGAAATATATTTTATCATCAATCTTGTTAATCGGAAGTTTGGAGTGTTATATAAAATTAAATTCTAGTTTAAGATAATATTTCAGATCGATCAGGTTCCAACGTTTTATTATTAATATTTTAATTTTGTTGTCATTGTGCTGTCATAAAACACTAACTATCGGCTTTATTAGGTGTCGGTAACCGGGCCGAGTCTGTCCTCACTAACATTCCTTTCCCATACTTCGATTTTGTTATATGTAAAAAGGTGTACGATGCCTGCCTGTCCAGGGGCTGATTTCACACTGTTAGACTTATTTGGTTATAGATGTGGCGCCTTTCTTTACGGGGTGAATATTGCTAAGTTTGGCTTCATGAAAAGCTGAGCGTGATGGTACATATTTCCTTGGTGAGGAAGAGTTATGGTGTCGTGTTGTAACATGGGTGTAGTGGTGTGGTATTCGCATTTATAATACGGGAGACTTGCTTAATGCTTGATCGTACATTGAAATCAATCAATCAATTAGAAAATTTTAATTAGACAAATTAAAGAAAATAGAATTTCATCTTGGTAAGAATGGTAAACAATGGTGAATGGTTCTTTAAATATTTCATCTTTAGTTAGACAAGAACGAATTTTGCATAAATAGGGTACAGATTTATTTTGAGAAAAAAAGCAAGAGATTTATTCACCTCAAGTTTCATTCTTTAAATAACAAAATAATAAATTGTACACTACTTTACAAATTAAACTGTCCCCGATCGCGAGCCCTAACAAATATATTATAATCAACACCAAACGTATAATAAATAAACATGTTGCCCCGACAATTTAAAATGTCAACACAACAAAAAAAAAAAATTAAATACTTAAGGGTTAAACAACTGATTCACACCCACCAACATGATTATTATCTCGTAATATTTTACAACAAAGTGTTTAACATTTTTTCCACATCACTTGTTTGACATGACGAACAGAAATACAACAAAAAAAAAAGCAAAAAGCACAACATTAAATTCCAACACAAAAATCAAATTTAAATTTCTAATCCTTTTTGTCTCCTTTTGCTTAATTTTCTTTCTATAGTACTTCTTAAGAAAATGCTGAATGTTAAATTCCTTGTGGTTAACAGTTTCGTATGATTCACAAATGTTACATACATACATACACTCACAGGCAAAGAAAATAAATTCCGGATGATATCTTTTTTTTAAGAATAATCTTTCAAAGTTCGTCTTGTCTCCTTTTTTTTTATTGAAAAGGTTTTATTATCATGAATTATTTATTAACAAAAAGAAAAGTGGATGAGGGGAGACAAGAAGGATTTTCTTATGTTTTTTTTTTCTCGAGTTGTTGGTTGGGTCTTGGCGTTTTACAATCAAATAAGGATATGAAAAAAAAAAAAAACAAAAAATTGTGTGTGCACCACGGTGTGAGTGTAAATTTATATGTGAAAATTTGTAAACTTTGGTTTTGTTGTAGGGATTGTGTTTGTCTATCCCCCATTTGATTTGTATTTGTCTTGACCGCAGAATAAATTTGCCGTTCTCTTGATTTTTGTTGTTGTTTTTTATAATGTGGCGGGGGTGGGCTAAATAATTTAAGAAATGGAAATTCCGTAGTTTTTGCTTTTGTTTTGTGGTGCATTTGAATGAATTTAAAATTTATTTATGGTGATTAAAATAGAAAATCTTTTCATTGTCGCTTCCATCTATTTCTGTATACTTTTTAGTGCATTTGGGGAATAAATTATTTATACGAATTTTAACATTATCTGGTTGCGGTTTATAACAAAAAAAAAAAAAGTATAAATTAGCAAAAATAGTGATGATACTGCGGGATTGTAATTGTATTGCGTCACGTCTCTTCACTATTTATAGTGGTTTTCTCCACTATTATTTTATTATATACCAAAAATACTTTTAAAAACTCATAAAAAATGTACAATAAACAGCTACGGTATTTATATATAACCAACTACAGCAACATGACAAAAGCACACCGAAAAAAATAGTCAAGATTAGTATTTTTGTTGTTAGTCGGAATGACTCTCAAAAGTATCGTTATTAAAAGTACAGAAAAAACCAGAACAAAAAAAAAAAAAATTAACAGAGCGTTTAATTGTTGTCGCTTTAAATTTGTCTCTTGTGATGTTTCAAAAAAAAATAAAAAATTTCCTCCGCTATAATTTTCCTCTTTTTTCTCGTTCTCTTCAATTTTTCGAGCTTTCAACAACGACACTGATAGTAGTTTTTGCGGTTTACGGGAAAAACAAATTCCAAAACAACAAGACAATAACAATAATAATGTACATACACAATGTGGCAACAAAACATTAAATGGTCGAACCATTCAGAATACAAAAAAGCTTTAATTATTCGAGACGTTATATATTTGATTGTTAAATTGGTTTTTGGTATGGGTATACACGCTCGGTACATTACCAAAAATCAGTCAGCTGAATTATTTAAAAGTTATCAAATAACAAAACCGTTCTCTTTATAACTCTAGACTATACGAGTAAGTATATAGAACAGAATAAAATTTGTTATTTGTCTTATCTAATTTTCCATGTTTTTGCAGCATCTAGTTTTTAACTGAATATATGTAATATACGAAGACGTATGTGTAGAAAGGAAGTTTGAGCTTGTATTATTCAATATCATTCCTCTCGAGTCTTTATTTTTAGGGCTAATCCGGGATTGACCAAATCTTTTAAACCATTAATTTTTAGTTTTTATATTCTATTTCCGATTCTAAAAATAAAAGAAATACGACGTCGAATAAAAAAAAATAAAAAATATCTAAGCTTGTCTCATCTAATTAGTTTTTATATTTGGTATTTACTTAAGCTTTACTTTATAGAGACAAAAAGCTTTTTACTTTGATTTATTTTTCCTTTTGACTACTCGCTATAGATGCTGGAGACACATAAAAGTTAAAATATTATTGAATGAAACATAATTTATCATTTATCTTTTAAATAAAAGCCTTTTGTTGTTAGTTGCCGTGATAAAGTAGGAACTTAAAACTAAATGTTTAAGCAAAGAGCGATGTAATCTTTAATTTCAACAGCTTTCAGATTTAGAGGTTTATAAAGGTATAAAGTTGAATTTTCTATGCTATTTCTGGAACATGAATCTATTGATCAGCATAACAATTAGGTAAAATCTATTATGTAATTTATGAAAACATCAAATTAAAAAAAAAAACGCTTTCTAAAACGACAGTAATTGTCACGCTAGCATTACAATTGTCATTCTTATCATACAACAATTGGTTCATGGTAAAATTTTTAAAAATGATCAAAATTATCTGATTTCGAGAGCAGATGACACCAAAACATCTTGCAACTCAAAGCACTGACGATTTCTAAATATAGTATATCGAAAAAGCATCACAAATTTCAAATATATCCTCAAGTTTGGGTTTAACTTTGAGCATTATTCATAATTTTAGATTTTTGCCAAAAATGTTTTATGTATTTGCAAAAAATCGAGAACATTTAACTTTATAAGCTCTCAATTATCAAAGCTCTTTTAAACAAACCATTTTACTCATAAATATGATTTTACAAAGGGTGGCGGAATTTTGCTTAAAACTTAGAATATTTGTTCTCAAAGTTAATTTTCAATCAACAGAAGCTTTTAGTTCAGTTAACTATAAATGTTGATGTTATAAAGAAAGGTGGTATTTTAGGATATATATAGAATATTTGAGCTCAATAAGCTTTAAGCTTGATAATTTATACCTCATAATTTGGGTTTAAACTTAACATTTGTGAGCCTTTTGATAGTTAAAATGTTTAATGAGCAAAAATTATGTTTTGTAAAAAATGTCAAGAACTACTAGTTTTAAGAGCTTTCAATTAGAAAAGCTTTTTAAACCAAACCATGTAATTCAGAAATTTGATTTTATTATGATTTGATAACCAAATCATTTTACTCAGAAGTTTGGTAGAAGTATATTAGGATATATTTAGAATATTTGTGCTCAATGAGCTTTAAGCTTGATAATTTATACCATTTGGGTTTAAACTTAACATTTGTGAGCCTTTTGATAGTTAAAATGTTTAATGAGCAAAAATTATGTTTTGTAAGAAATGTCTAGAACTACATACTAGTTTAAGAGCTTATAATTAGGAAAGCTTTTTAAACCAAACCATTTTACTCAGAAATTCGATTTTATTATGATTTGATAACCAAATCATTTTACTCAGAAGTTTGGTAGAAGTATATTAGGATATATTCAGAATATTAGTGCTCAATGAGCTTTAAGCTTGATAATTTATACCATTTGGGTTTAAAATAAACATTTGTTAGCCCTTTGATAGTTAAAATGTTTAATGAGCAAAAATTATGGTTTGTAAAAATGTCAAGAACTACTAGTTTTAAGAGCTTTTAATTAGAAAAGCTTTTTAAACCAAACCATTTTACTCAGAAATTCGATTTTATTATGATTTGATAACCAAATCATTTTACTCAGAAGTTTGGTGAAAGTATATTAGGATATATTTAGAATATTTGTGCTCAATGAGCTTTAAGCTTGATCATTTATACCATTTGGGTTTAAACATAACATTTGTGAGCCTTTTGATAGTTAAAATGTTTAATGAGCAAAAATTATGTTTTGTAAAAAATGTCAAGAACTACTAGTTTTTAGAGCTTCCAATTAGAAAAGCTTTTTAAACCAAACCATTTTACTCAGAAATTCAATTTACAAAGGGTAATGGAATTTAGGGAGAATTTAGTATATTTTCCTCAATGTAAATTATCAAGAGTTTTTAGTCAAACCAAACTATTCTACAAAGAAACTTGGTATTATGATATAAGCTTTCGCTTATCGAAGCTTTTTGAATCAAATTATTTTACTCAGAAGTTTGGTAGAAGTATTTTAGGATATATTTAGAATATTTGTGCTCAATGAGCTTTAAGCTTGATAATTTATACCATTTGGGTTTAAAATTAACATTTGTGACCCATTTGATAATTCCGGGTTCTTGTTAAAATTGTTATGGTCACCAACGGAATTAAATAACATAACATAACGGAAATAACATAACGGAATTGGTATTCCAACGGAATTAAATAACATAACACAAACTAAAATATTAGATTTATTTGAATAATTCAATTAATTACTTTATTAATTTTTTTTTTGTTGAATATTAATTAATTCATGTAATATCTAAAATGCTACCGGGATTAGACCATTTTAAGTTTGTTTCGATTAACACGAGAAGTATATTAGTATTTACAAACAGTAATTAAACGAAACCGACTAATAGACAGAATTCTATTTATTTAATAATATTATTTTTAATATGTTCCGAAGATTGTAAGAGAATTCAATCCAGTTTCGTACTGATGAGCTTATGATTATGAAAAAATCAATCTTCTCATCAGGCCGCGGCGACTGGACTTTTTATACCACAATTTACATTCTATATATACAGAATGTGCTGTGCGTTAAGTACTAGCGAATCGTACTGTGGATATCGTGAAAAAGAAAAAAAAATGTAAGAGAATTCATCTGTATTAGTTACCAATGGAATTTGTATTTTTTTTTATTTTCGGGGTTAATTTTACTTTGTGATCTAGTGATTACAAAAATATCAAAGACTTCCGATTCACTAATTTGGCTATCTGAATTTTCTAGACATATTCGACTTAATGAATCAGCATTTTTGTTTGTTTTGCCAGGTTTATGTTTTACTATAAAATTATACTCTTCGAGTTCCAGTCGCCACCGAATTAATTTGGATGACGGATTGGATATACTTCGTAAGAATTTTAATGGCTCATGATCAGTAACAACAACGTATTCTCGACCGTATAAATATGGGCGAAAATTTTGAATCGACCAAACTACGGAAAGAAGTTCCTTTTCAATAGTGGAATAATTCAATTCCGGTTTCCTTAGCGTTCTACTGGCAAATCATCTCCATCAAAGTTTTTGTGACAACACTGACCCAATTGCAACATTGCTTGCATCGCACGTTAATTTAAATGTTTCTTCGAAATTAGGATATTTTAATATTGGTTCATTTACTAAACTGTTTTTAAGTTTACTAAAAGCTTCATCGCATAGATCATTCCATAGATATTTTGAATTTTTCTTCAAAAGCATGGTCAAGGGTTTATCAATTTTTGCAAAATTTGGAATAAAAGAGCGATAATAACCGCATAGCCCAAAGAATGATTTAATTTCGGTTGTATTATTTGGCCTAGGGTAATTATTAACGGCGTTTACTTTATTCGAATTTGGTTTAATTCCTAAATAGATGAACTTGCACTTTTTTGCATTTAATTTCAAATTGTGCTGACGAAAACAATCGAAAACATTTTGGACGCGTTCACTGTCCTCTTTTAAATTATGTGCATATATTACCACGTCATCAAGATAGACGAAACACTTTATGCCGTTCAATCCAATCAAAATATTATTCATTAGGCGTTGGAAATTCGCCAGTGCGCCTTTTATACCAAATGGCATCCTGGTGAATTGGTAGTCGCCAAGGTTGGTACTAAACGATGTTTTTTCTTTGTCGACCTAATCCATGGGGACCTGGTGATAACCAGTGGCTAGATCTATTGTAGTAAAATACATTGATCTGCCCAGCTGGTCCAGGATCTCCGTGATGTTAGGCAAAGGAAACTCGTCTCTAACAGTGACCTCATTAAATCTCCTGAAATCTACCACAACACGCCATTTTTTCTCTGGATCTGGTGATTTTTTAGGAACGATTAGCAAAGGGAAGTTCCAAGGACTCTTGGAATGTTCAATAATTTTGTTTTTTAACATATCGGAAACCTGCAAGGCAATAAGGCTTGATGTAAATTGAATTTGTCTCTGGTAAAATGGGTATTTTGTGACTTGTAGAATTAGTGGATGATAAAGTGTCGCTGGTAAATAGAATATATCGTTGTAATTGCGACATATAGAAACAATGGAATTTCTCTCTTCATTGTTTAATGTTTCAAGATTAAGCTCATTTTCTAAAATTGATATTCGATTCGTGTCCCTTAAATTAGTTTTTAAATTTAGGTTCAAAATAACATAATTCTCAATTGTGTCAATATTGGGTATGAAATTTGACAGATTCACTGAATTCTCATTCGTGTCAATCAATCAAACTAGCGCCGAATTGTTTAAAGGCGAAATTATTGAATTAGCTATCAATACGCAAGGTGATAATTCATCATTCAGACATACTGACGTTTCTTGTAGATTAGGTATAAACATTTTAGTTATTTTCTCGCATCGTGGTCAACCAAGACATATTAATTATTAATTAAAATTTATAATTTATTGGTTGAGAAATCAAGTTTACACTTATGTTTATTAAGGAAATCCTTTCCTAATATCCCAGCACATAAAATTGGAAAATTTTTACTGACAATGTGAAAAGTATGATTGAGTTTATCTATACCGAATGATATCGCTGACTCAGAGATTCCTTGAATGGAATACGTGATCTCAGGGTAACAACCAGTATCCATTTTAATGAAGTTTTTCTTTAATATACTGATATCAGCTCCGGTATCTACTATTAAACATTGGTCAGTGTCTTGTAGTATATCGATATTTAAATAAACATACTTTCGATTGAATTCTTCTTCAGGATTAGAGATGATGGGAAATGAATGAAGTTTCGTTTACTTTGGAACACTCTATTTCAAATTTTGTACCCGCGCAAAAGTGTTCGTTTGTGCCGGTTGAATGGAGTTTCCCGGATTGTTCACTTCCTTACGATCTTCGAAATTTTGCCTTGTTGCATCTGCATTTTTTTTTTTGAAACATTCTCTAATGTGGTGGCCTTTTTGCAATAAGCGCAAACTTGAGTGGATAGTGCAACGTTAAAATTCCTGTTAGGCATATTTAGACGACTACGATTTGAATTTAAATTTGAATACCTATGATAACATTTTTCGGATGTGTCCCCTAGCTTTTTACATATTTGGCATTTATCGATATTTTTGTTTGATGCTTGGTTTGCAAATTGGAAATTAGGACGCGATATGTGCAATTCTTCTTCACATGCCTTAGCAATGTCTTTTTTCAGATCTATAAACTGACAGGCTTTTACATATAAGCGAACGAGCTCCATAAGCCCTGTTTGGAAAGCTCTGATAGCAGTTTTTGAATTTAGTTTTATAACAAACTATTTAGAGTTCGTACCTAGTGTATCTAAACAATCTAGTGCAAAACATCTGACGGATTAATTTTTTTGTTGCTTAGCCGTAGTTAGCTCTAGCTCAATTTGTTCGAATATATGGGTCTCAGCAGCTCATGTATTTTGGAAATAATTTAGAGTTTTTGTTTTTAATGAGCTTTACGCTTGATGATTCTATCTTCCGTTAAAATGTTTTATGATCATAAATCATGTATTTGAAAGAAATGCTCAGTTTTACTCAGATTTCATTTTGTGGACATATTCGGGCCATCATTCAAAAGTAGATGAAAAAGAACTTCAGTTATTTGAATCGTCCCAAATAAAATGAAATTGTTGCAACTCTATGCTATGACGATTTCTAAGAATATCGATAGTTTGAAAAATATCAAGAATTTCGAAATAATCTCAAAACTGTCGAATTTTGAAAGTATATTGAATATTCTTGAAAGTTCTCAAATATCGAATTATCCGTAAGTTTTGATAAAAAATTGTATTAGCATAAAATATGTATGTATTTGCAAAATTTGTCAATTAGTTTTAAGTTTGATAGTTAATTTAAACAAGCTTGGGTTTTAACTTAATTTTTAACGTTGAGCGTTTTTCATATTTTTGGTTTTTGTTAAAATGTTTTATATATTTGCAAAAAAACATAAGCTTTCAATTTTCAAAGCTATTTTAACTAAACCATTTTACTTAGAAATATGATTTTACGAAAGCTGACGGAAATTTGTCAGAATATTTGTTCTCAAAGCTAATCATTAATCATGAATAGCTTTTAGTTATAAGAAGTTTTCAAACCAAACTGTAAAATTTGATATTAGAAAGGAAGGATAACTTAGGATAAATTTAGAATATTTGTTTTCAATGAGCTTTAAGATTGATAATTAAATTGGCAACTTCACATTTTTCCGGAACTTCAGGTTCTTGTTAAAATGTTTTATGAGCAAAAATTATGTTTTTGCAAAAAATGTCAAGAACTATTAGTTTTAAGAGCTTTCAATTAGAAAAGCTTTCTAAACCAAACCATTTTACTCAGGAATTCAACTTTACAAAGGTTAACGGAATTTAGGGACAATTTAGTATATTTGTTCTCAGTGCAAATTATCAAGAGGTTTTAGTCAAACCAAACCATTTTACTAAGAAACTTGGTATTATAATATAAGCCTCCGTTTATCGATGCTTTTTGAATCAAATCATTTTATTCCGAAATTTTGAATTAAAATTGGCGACGAAATTTAAGATGAAATTATAACATTTGTTCACAATGAGCTTAAGGCTGTATAATTATTTCCTACCTTTTGGGGTTTGAACTTAACATTTTTAAACTTTTTTATAATTTTAGGTTTTTAATCAAATATGTGATTAGCTTAAATTACGTATTTGAAAAAATTGTCAATAGCTTTAGTTTTGAAGTTTTTAAACAAACAATTTTCGGGGAAGATTTAAAATATATGAGCTCAATGTAAACTATTAAGAGTTTCAGTGTTAAGAGCTTTTCAAATCAAACCATTTGACTTTCAAATTTGATATTATAAAGCAAGATGGTATTTTGGGATTAATTTAGAGTATTTGTTTTTAATGAGCTTTATGCTTGATAATTTATTAATACTTTCTCGGTAAATTTTGTGCCATTCCAAAAATTCAGTCTTTCGGTAAAATGTTTGATGAGTATGAATCATGTATTTGGTAGAAAAGTCAAGAACTTTAAGTTTTAAGAGCTTTCACTTGTCGAAGCTTTTCACCTATAGAATATTTTTTGTAAAAAAATCAGAATATTTGTTCTCAATGTAAATATCTTTCATACAAAATAGGATTCACTGTACAACGCAAATAGCCTAGACATTCTTGAATAATTTCGAATAATCTACAGGAAGGTACCGAATTTTTCGTATAATCTCACAAGATCTTTTAAATATCACCATTTATTTATTTGCATTACTGTGCAAGTTCTTACAACTGATAGCTAATCGCAGAACATAGCCGAACAAAATTCGAATAAATTCGAAAATCTATAAAGATCTCGAATAATCGTAGAAATGTCAAAAAACTTAAGAAATCTAGAATTAACCGCAGAACAATCATGATTAACGCAGAAAAATTCGAATAATATCTATATTCTGTGAATCTCGATTGATCTCGAACAATAATACCGAAAAATTTTAATATTAATGAATAACATCGGGAGCACCGTAAAAATCTAAATTCGTATAAATACGGAATTATTTGTCAAGTAACTTAATGTTACTAATACTAATAAGTTAGATATGGCTAAGCTCAACAAGGCGATATGTAATAAGAATAGAAACCGCGGATCTGATCAGGCAATTTTTTAAATATCAAACAATCGAATTCTTCAAATAGGCTCTAAAATTCTCGAATAACGTCAAACTATGAAATACATTAGACTAAAATTTAAATCATACTCGAATAATCTCGAAAATCTCGAATAAGCTGACTGTGTCGTAACACCGAATCACCAATTAAACTCAAAAAATCTCGAGCAATTTTAAAAAGTGATCCAAAGGTGAAACCTGAGACAAGCAAAATCAAGAGAACCCTACCAAAAACAACAAAAGAAAACAACTTCACTAGTTGCAAAATTAAGTTGGAAGAATAATCTAAATGATCCTCAAAATGAGAAACTATAAGTCGAACGAACGCTAATTGATCAATAAAGACTGATTGGTTTGGCTCAAGTGAGGGAAACAAGATTTTATTATCAGTCGCGCTTATGTATTTGTCTAGTTTCTTCTCGATTTTTATATACATCATAATAGCAGGTTGAATTTGTTTGCCTAAAGGCTCAAATTGATTTGTAAAAGGTTGAATTTTGATAATTGGAAAAACGGTAAACTTGGAGGTGCGCAAAACGTATAATACAAATTAATTAACCCAGCAAACACAAAAATCGTTGTTGTTTGATATCGAAAGCTTTCATTTGAAACGAGTTTAGTTACTTTTTCTATTAACCTAAATATCGATCAGAAAGGCATATTTATTTCTATGTATTTCTATATTTATTTTTAATAGCAACAGGAACGATTTCTTCTGTTTCTAAAAATTAGATTACTGCCTTTTCTTAAAAATTTCCTAAAAATGTAGCGTTCCGCAAATTGGCACTTTAGACTTACTCTGAGCTATCTTATCTTAAATTTAAACTAATAAAGGAAATCATTTGGGCCCCAACAACTGTTGGCCCCCCGCGACTGCGGGTGCTGCGGGTACCTAGTTACGCCACTGACTGGAAACAGTTTTCCTACGTGACTACCACTAGTCAGACTGGATTCTTTGTCATAATTTTCTAAGGTAATTAGAGCAACGGCCGTTACAGTTTGGTGTGCTTAACTAGATTCTTCTCGAGTATTTCTTACTAGTGGTTTTGGCGAACAATTTCCTAAAGAAGCTAGACCACTACATGTTATCGTGTGTACTGCTGATACTAGATGTTTTATGATACTTGAGTTTTATGTTTAATTTATTTGGTGGTTTTATTTGTTCCTTGAGTATTTTTTTTTATTTGGCTGCGCTTTCTTCTCTTCTTTGACCAACTCAATTTGCCAGTGTTCTTCCTCTCGCTTTTCTTCTTGTTTAATCCACAAAGTGTTGGTTATTACAAAACTTTGTTTACCTTTCTGAGCCTTTCATCCATTTTTTAGCTGTGTTCAAGCTAGTTCAATATATCTTCTATGGGTGTATACGACTGGTTTAAAGTTGGTTAAACGATTTCTGATGGACCTGTGCGATATTCGTCGATTCTTGTTTTTTCTAAAGGCCAATAAAATGTGCCAAATATTGGCGTGTGAGATGCTAGGATTTGTATTAATTGGGAGGTACAACTGGAAGCAATTGTAAGATCAAGTTCTGCTGTAGCCATTTTTATTGTATGTAGTTGTTTACAAGAGCGATGATGCACAACAGTTGTTTAGAAGAGGGATGCACATAGTGTCAGCAGACGAATTTTCAAGATTTGTCTGCGAACCTTTACTATTTACATTTAGTTCAATCATTCTTTCAAGAGGCTGTACAGTTTATGTAGATGTTTCAATTCCTCTGATCTATATTTAATTTGAGTGGCGTTGCCAGTTTTCTCCAATATATCAACTTACTGAAGCCCTAAAAAACTAAAATATTTCTAAAAAGCGTCGTTTTGTTTTAAATTATCATTGTTTTGGATTTCTGTTTCTGGCGATCGACCTAAGAATTTGTATATGTTTATGGCGTATATGTTCCATGGATATAAACCACAGGCTTTTAATCCGTTTTGTAATGCAGCAGAAAAACCGAGATTTCCATAACTTCCTTCAATAATAGACCAAATAACTCCCTGATTAGTTGCTTGTTGGGGTTCTAAAGCCTCCATTCTAGAATTGCACTATTCCAAGCAACTTTAAGAGGTTTGAAAGCAGCTGCGTCCGCGGGCTGTAGTAATCTGGGTGAGTCGAAATATAATGCAATTAGAATAATTATTAATTGCTCACATAGCTGCTTCCATCAACAAAATAAATTATTGAAAATTTACTGTTACTGTTAACAAGATCCGGGTAAAACACTTTTGAAATATACTCATAAAAAGTTTACTTTGTTATCCATCCATTTTCACTAATTCCAAATCTTCAGGTATCTGGACCCGATGCAGAGAATGAAAACATTACCGATAAATTGGATTTAGCTAGACTCCTTCAACTTCGTTTTTTAAACCATTCGCTGCTGAAACGTTTTTTTTTTGGTTTAGAACCTGGTCAATAGCTTGCTGAACATCCGCAGGAATAATCCCATCAGGTCCAGTTGATTTGTATGGCTTAAAGCTGTTAATTGCCCACACTAACTTCTTCCCGCTAATTATTGGACTTTAAGCGCTTGAACCCATAAAATCATTCGGCATTTGAAGAGCCAGTTCGGAATACTCCAGAAAGTGGGTTATCAGTAATAACTCCAAAGATTTAGCACTAATGGTGGTCCAAGAACCATCATCGCTGGAGATGACTTGGGATGATGGAACTTAAAGCCGGTACTTTGCGTAGCCTCGCTCCAGGTACTCATTTTGGCACTTTGTATTTCAGACTTGCATCTTCTTCTTTAGATCAGTCCCAATCCGCAGCCGTTCTTGTTTTTTTGAATTTTCTAGAAAGCCGTTTACTTTTTTGACGAGAGCTTTGGAGCTGTTTTGACCACTAAGGTGGCCTTTGTTTATACCTAATGCGGAAAAACGCTCACACTGCAATCCCAAAGACCTTAGACCGATTAGCTTGTCTTGCTTCCTTTTAAAAACACTGGAAAGTTAGATAGAAGCTCATATTAGAGGCACGATTGTGTCGTAAAAGCTGTCTAAATCTCAACATGCCTATTTCAAGGGGAGATCTGTAGAGACTGCTCTTCATTCTCTTGTATTTTTCATTGAAAAATCTTTCGAATATAGAGACTACGCAATGGTAACCTTCTTGGATATTGCAGGGGCCTTTAACAATGTGCTTCCAGGGGCTAAACCTCGGCCACTTTCAGATCTGGCAGTAGATGAATCACTCAAGAGCTGGATAGATCAGATGCTAAGAGGCAGGATCATAAATGCCAGTTTTAGGGAATCCTCCCGTCAGAAGATTTGCAAGCAGAGGTACGCCGAAAGGTGGCGTACTGTCCCCCCAACTTTGGAAATTGATCATAAATGATCTGTTGCTAAAACTGGAGGACGGTGGCTGCAAGGTGATTGCCTATGCGGATTATGTTGCTATTGGTGTCCGTGGTAAATATCCCGGCACCCTTAGTGAGCATATGCAAAATGCCTTGGGAACTCTTTTAATATAGGCCAATGCCTGTGGGTTAAATGTAAACCCACACAAAATCAAATTAGTTCTCTTCTCTAAGAAATATAAACTTCCTCACATCGATCCTTCCACTTTAAATGGGTTCAGCTTGACTTTTACAGTTGAAGCGAAGTTTCTGGGTCTCGCATTGGATAGCAAATTTTATTGGAAACCCAATATTCTGGAACAGGTAAAGAAAGCTTCGGTAGCGCTGTACTCTTGCAAAAATGCCATTGGAAAAGGATGGGGGCTGCAGCCCCGCATCGTACGTTAGCTTTATACCGCAGTTGTCAGATCCATACTCTTGTATGGGGTAATAGTCTGGTGGCCTGCTCTGCACAAAACTGTCAACCAAATGCTCTTGACAAAAGTTCGGAGAACAATCTCTCTGTGGATCAGTGATGCACTGAGGAGCACATCCACTCAGGCACTAGAGACTCTGCTATTTTTGACTCCTCTAGATATCTTGGGGAAACAGTTGGCAGCTTGTACTTCCATACGGCTGTAATCCATCTTAATGTGGAACTGCAACAATACAGGGCACCTATCTATTTTGTGCAACAAACAAATTCCCAAGACCACCGACTAGGATAGGATAGGATCCCATCCAGGGAGGACTGGATGATGGGTGCAGTTTTGGAATCAGGAGTTATAAACTTCTTCACTGATGGTTCTTCACTGATGGGAACTTCTGTTAAATCTGTTCTTCCGTCTCCCCGACTACTGTAGCTTTTTTCAAGCTGAAGTAACTGCCATAAAGGAAGTCGTAGACTGGTTGAGGTATAATGTAACATCAGCTTGTGATATTCGCATATATACGGACTGTCAGGCTACCATTAAAGCGCTTCAATCACACCTCCTTACGTCGAAAGTAGTCCAGAACTGTCTCTTATCTCTTAACGAGATGGCAGATCAGTTCTACATTCACATTTTATGGGTGCCAGGACATTTTATAAGGACAGGAAATATAAACGCCGATGAACTGGCTCGACGTGGTACAACGGACCACTTCTTAGAAAGCAAAAAGGATATTGAAATTACTCTTGCGGTATGCAAACTGCTGCTTCAGGAAGAAGCTAGCAAGCTGACGAATGACAGATGGTCAAGTATCACTTCTTCCCTAATAACTCGGCAGGTTTGGCCAAAGTTGGACTTGGCGAAATCCAAGCAGCTGATCTTTAGCGAAGTCAGATCAGTGTAGTTGTTGGAATGATTACGGTGAACTGTCTCATAGGGAGGCATCCGAGTAGGCTTGGTGTCTTTTCACATAACTATTGTCGTAGTTGCGAGGACGAAGAGGAGGAAGAGGCAGTACTTCATCTTCTTTGCACCTGCCTTCGTCTGGCACGAAACAGACTAAAGTTTCTAGGGTCACCCCTCTTCAAACACCTGACGGACCTCTGTAGGATGGACGTCAGGAGTATCCAGCGCTTTGTTAACAGCTCAAAATGATTCCAATGAGTTGGAGGAAACAATTATTAGTGGTATGGCTACGGACCATTTTTGTGTCTATGCCTGGTCCTTGTGGACTGCCATCCAAACCTAACCTAACTATATGAAAAGCATGTGATAGGGGGGTGAGGGGGTTTGGAAGCTGTACTGGCAATGGATTGCCTAGAGTGGTTCTAAAGTTATGCAGTAGGTTTTCCTCGTTTTTCTAATCATATATCTATTTATGGCTTCTTTCCCCAGTTCATATTGTAGATAGCAGTGATCAGAAAATGAACGGTTATCAGACACACTCCAATTCACTTAATAAAATCAGAGACAAGCGTTATATCTAGCACCTCTTGTCTGGTTCTAGTTATAAAAGTTGAATTATACCCAAAATTACATATTTGAAAGTTAGTACTAAGAATAAAATCAAGGAGTAACTCACCTCTCATTTATACCAGTACTTCCCTATATTTTGTGGTGTGAGTTTATATCACTGGCAAGGATGGCTCCAACTTTTCATATGATAGATATGCTGAAATGAGTCAAAAATTTAAACTACTAATCTCAATGCCAGCCACCACTTCATCTGAGTTACTATAATTATACACAACAAATTAGTAAGAATAATTTTAGCGAGAATGGACGAACGAGTCTTACCTTCCTTCTTGGCAAACATCATTTTATAGTTTTGTGCCCTGTCAACTCCATCAGCTTGAATTTTAAGCAGCAGGGGCTGCCTTGCAGTGGTTTAAATTGATCTTCAACAACGTCGTGTTGGATTCGTGTTCCTAAAGCGAGTCGGACACCAAGTCCTCCTGGACTCCACATAGTTTCCACAAGGATCAGAACAACTCATAATTTAGAACTCCGAGACCAGTTTTGGCTAGAACTTTATCTTTTCTCAAACTGCTAGAGGGACCATCCCTATGCGATTCAATGTCCTTCTTAATTACTGCTGTTTGTAAACCAGACCCATCAGCCAACGCTTCCCCAGCAGTTTTTGTAATAGAAGGACAGTCGGAGTATCCCGGATTTTAGAAGCCCTGGCCTTTATGTTTCTGGGTAGAACTTTCATGAGAATCGCACAAGTAGCGGAGAAAAAATGTCGATTTGCGCAGAGATCCGCGATATACGGAGAAGGCTACATAATCGGGAGGGCACTAAGTATCCGGATACACCATTAGAGACTGAGCTAGTTTTTAACCTGGGTCCCCAGCCAGGTTGGTTTTCAGCACGGTACGATCAGCATCTTGCGCCGTGGTTTAGCCTAACCCATCCAGTCAAAGACAAAGAGGAGCTACTTCCCCGGTGGTCACCGCGGTGAGGTAACACGAACACCTGTGGAAGCTGCAGGATGGAGTTGATAACCAAAGGATGTTCAAATTTGATGTATCTTTATAAATTTGAATTATTAAGATTTTAAAAAATAATTTTTTAAATGAACAATTGAACAATTTGAGGATTATCGGCGAAAACCTTACTCCTTGATATCTAATTCACGTCTGTTCTTCGAAAAATTATTGGATTAATAAACTTCTGTTTCAAAAGATCGATTGATTCCGTTGCTGTGTGGCATGTTGCACCATCCTGTTAAAACCACACATTCTGCAAAACAATATCTTGCAATTGACTGCACAAAAAGTTTCTAATCATTCATATTAATTGCATTGCCATTTTGATTTTCGAAAAAATATGGACCAATTTCGCCACCACACCAAACGTATTCGGCTCCATTTTAACTAACCGGAATATTTGTACTTACCATCATCTGTCAAATAGCATATGGTACTCTAGTACAAAAAATATAAATGCCGGAATATTCAAAAGATACCACAAATTTGAATATCATTTAGTATCAATTTGATTCTCTTGCATTTCTTGAAGTAATTTCGTTGGCGAAACTTTATCAACAATTGATGCAAAAATTTAATTTTATCTACGTTTATGGCCGACCCCAACGGATATTCTCGTTAACTAAAACTTTTTTGTTATTCGCCAATGAAATATTTGCCTCTAGGTGAGTTGCAAAATTATTATACAAAATTAAGAAGATGGTGGAACACTGAGGCAAAAACACGTAACTTTCTATAGGCCGAAATTTTCTACTATAGAATAAAGCATTTCTCATGTGAACATATTCAATCATACTACGGGCTATAGTGATACACTAATAAAGCCTTTTGAGCCTTACAACGAAAAAAAGTTTTATCGTTTGGTATTTAACGTATTTCAAAATTTATTTAGCTGTAAAAGTCATTAAATCTTCTTGAAATTATTTGTGTAGGACAGTTTTTACACAAATATTTTACATTACAATTTGTTCTACATTCCTGAAATATGTCAGCATCTTCAAGTTTGAAACCGTTTATGACTTTTGTCCTTTATATTATATAATTCCTTATTTTGTTTAGTCAGCACAATTTGCTTTTTTTAGTACGTAAATGGCTCCATTAGCCTAGACAACAAAGAAAGATTAATGATAACAGTTAATTTCCCCCAAAAAGCATTTCAACTAATCAGCCCTCATATTATTTTCTGGATATAAAGAGCACATAGTTAATATGCTTTCTCATAAACGTAATTATTTTTGCCCAATAAACCAACATTAAGTTATTATGGCATAATTTATATATTGTAACCATAAAGCTTATGTAAAACCAATTTTATGGTACTTATTAAAAACAATTTTAATAGTTATAAGGTTTTAGTTGGGTAACTTAAATTTGATTTTTGTTTTACCAAACCTACATAAATAAAATTCTAAAATTCGAAAAAATTTGTCCTGGTTCAAATCTGAAAGTAAAAGTTTTTGTTGGTGTTGATTTTTTTTTCCATAAGAACTACTTTATCATAAATAAATAAATTTATTAATTGCTTCAGGTAACATTTAATGCTGTATGGTTTTGACAAAACCACAAAGAACGAAGACTCTTATAAAAAAAAAAAAAATGGAAAAACGAAGATTGCAGAATATTTTTTTCTTGTTAACTTCTTATATATTGCGTTTTGTCCACCATTTCGCTTTGTTTTTTTTTTTGTCAAACAAATATTAAGCATACATATATCTTCAAGGGATACAACATTAATACGATTCATGGTGAATAAAACATTTTGTATAAATTATGTTTGAACGACGCACGGTTATGGCAAAGGTCAGGAATTCATTTCGTACAATAAGTTTTCTTCGTTGCCTTCATTGCCAATTAAATACTCCCAGACATCCTTGATAAAAGATTTTGTTTTATAATGTTCATGACACAGCACTGTATCTTTCCATGAAAGCTTATATTTTTGTAAGATATCTTCTTAATAACTTCATTAAAAATTTAATGTTAACATCACATTTTTTTGTTGTTGTTGCTCAAATCCGCAGTAAAACATGTACACAGAAAGAAACTGGTTTGACTCTATCAGGAGCATTTCAAGTGTCAACAGTGAAAATGGTGAGAAAATAGCTTTTTACAACTTTGTATAACATTTTTGGCATTTTTTTTTTTTTTTGTTCAATTCTGCACACAACTTTTACATTTTCCTTTTTCTTTTTATTTCAAAAGTACTTAATAAAGATAAGTTGTTCTCAATGTAATAAAGGTGTAAAAAAAGAAAATTATTTCAATTTTAATTTTTTTATTTGACTTTTGAATAAAACAAAACAATGTACCAAACAGATAAAAAGGGAACCAAAACCTAATAAAACGGGCGGGATAAAGTTTTTATGAAAAAATTTCTTGTGTTTTGTCTCTGGATGGTAACGACTTGGTACAAGCACACCACACATACAATAAAAAAAGGATTTTTCGACCTTTTGTTGGTTTTTTTGTGTGTTTTATCAATGTATATTAATAGGACTGTGCAGCAACTTATTTTGTTGTTGTTTGTGGTAAACAAGTTTAAATGTGCCGTGTTAAAGATAACATAAAAATTTTATGCTGTCAATATTGTTGAGGAACTGGGTAAATTTAATTTATAAACAAGCAAAACATAATATTTGTATTAAGATGTACTGCTTGTGCAACAATAAATATAAAAAATGATAAATGTACTTCGTTTCTAAAGCTTTATGTATAATGTAGCTTTTTGTTTATCATCTATATGCTTTTCGGTTTAAATGAGTTTTTAGTTTGAACACGTTTTAATAAGCATCATCATTCTCTTATACTACATGAAAAGCAATTATTTAACCTTTTTTTGGTTAGTTCGTTTTTTTTTTGGTGTGGTGTTACATCTAATTTGTATTCAGGATCAGAAGAATATTAAAAGTGATGTCATACACATATATACATACACGCAACCGTCACAAATTATGAAAAAATGAAAATTGTAATTTTCTTTGGTGTTATAATATGTGCAAACAAGCAAAAGAGGGGATGGGCCAAATATCGTTAAAGAAAACCAAAATTGGTTGAAATTACAAAAAACATTTTTATTTATCAGAACAATGCGTCTGAAGTCCAAATCATAAATTCCCAACATTTGACCGTTTATTTGACAATTACAACTCAAAATAAACCGACAACCTTCCTTAGGCTCCCACCCATTTATTTTACGGTTTATACCAAATTCACTTCACATTTAGCAAGTACACAAACAAACAAAAAAAAAAATATTTGTAAAATGTTTATTTTTAATGAATATTTAATACGCTCATTTTAATTTTTAATTCTGTTTTAATTATTTTACTACATAGACATATTATACATACACACACACACATACAATATAGTTTTTAATGACAATAATTATTTTTTAATAGTTTACATATTTTACATTTAATTTTTATTATTTGCGGTAGCCAAAAAATTTAATTATTTTATAAAAAAAAATAACGTTTCAACATTTTTGGACAATTAAAATAACTTTTATTACAACAAATACACCATAAAAGCGTTTCACATTTAATGTTTGAGCTTTTTCACGTTCCTTTTTTTTTTTTTTTGGTTTTTTGTTAAACCGTATAATAAATCAAACGTTATTATGTAACACGAACTTTAAGAAAAATAAATTAAAAAAAATTCTCGACGTTAAAATCACCAACTTTAATCTGGAATACCAATTAGTTCTCATATCGTTGAATTAGTACACATACTTGCACAGTAAAAAAAAAATGTTACATAAATTACGTTTGAGAATGAAGAAAATGTTACAAAAAATTAAATAGTAAAACACTATTTAGTGCACATCGTTCGTTTGTTTGATTTTGTTTTTGTATGCTAATCTAGAGCTCTGTACTTACAAATCGATACTGTTGAAGAAGAATTTACACAACATATAACCAATTTGCATAAAAAAAAAAAAAAAAAAATCCATCAAACGATCAGGAAATTGATTGGATTTTTTAATTTTTTATTTGTTCTAGATGTGCAAATTACAGTTTAATTTTCTAACTAACGTGTGCGTTTGGGTTGTTTTTTTTAATAAAATGCTAAGAACGTGCCGATAATTAACGACGATGTTGCAGGATAAAATTTAAAACGGAAATCATGTGTTGAGTATATCAATAATACAGACGGACGGTATCGAATCGAGATATTTTTAGATCACAGTTTATCCTATTTTATGTTTGATTGACGGGTTTAAACAAAGTTTTATTTATCATCGTCAGGTTATAAATTAGACAATATTCGAAAAACCTAAAACAATCGACAAATAAATTATCGTTAATAGCTCTTTATATCATCAGATTTTTAAACAACCTGGCGTGATGAGTTGATGTTAGGTATGTGCTTTTAAGCTTAGAAAAAGCTGAAACAAACTATGGTTTATAATTGAAAAGGTTTAAGTTGTTGTTGTCAATCAATTAAAATTTCAAATACTTGTAATTTTTAGCCTATTTATGACATTCATATCTATAAGCTTTTTGATCTATATATTTTTAAATCTGTAGAATATCATACGAAGATATGAAATTAAAAATTGTTGTTGTCAAATTAATTAAAATTGCAAATAGTATTGATAATCAAGGGTTAGTTTTGTTTATGTGGCAAATTTACTGAAAGTTTAGTTTATTTGTGATATTAAAATATTTTAGAGCTTTCAGGTGGTACATATGTGCCATTAAGTTTAGGAAACGCAAAACTTGTAGTATGGTTAGCTTATCGTAAAGACTCTATAATAAGTTCATCGTAAATATGCAAACATTAAAAAATTATTAAATACACCAGCATGATGAGTTGTTGGTTATGCAACAAAATTTATTTATTTTTTAAATTTATTTTTGTTAAACTAATGGATTCTCCCTGCACATATTTTAATTGGTATGTATAAATTGTTATTTGAATGAATGTGAAACATGAGTGAAAGAATTATTGTTGGCCAGATAAACATACAAAGTTTTTACGCAAAGAAAAGTATGTTGGAAAATTATCTGGCCAAGAATAAAGTGAATGTGATGCTTATAAGCGAAACGTGGGAAAGAATGAACAAGACGTTAAATGTGAGAGGGTACAGATTTCTTTCCAAACCAAGAAATGATGGTTATGGTGGAGTGGCTATAATGTACGCCAGAAATATAACGCTCAAAGAGGTTCAGTTACCCGCTTTTGAGGTGATTGAAGCAATAGCCGCCTCAACAACGAATTTGGAAAGAAATCTGTTACTAGTGAGCGTGTATGTAACCCATGTTCGTGATGAAGATGAAAGGAAAAAAGCCTTGAGTGATTTTAAAAAATTGTTTGAGTGGGTGAAAGATAAAAGTGACCTGATTGTATGTGGAGATATGAATGCGCATGCGAGAATGTGGGGTTGTTTAGACAATTGCGCAAGAGGAAAACAGTTGGCCGACCTGATTCAAGACTCCGATATGGTGCTCTTGAATGATGGAAGGCCAACTAGAATGGCGAATGTGGGAGGCACAGCCAGCGCAATAGATTTGTCTATGACAACTATTGAACTGGCCTGCCGGGTCACTTGGAATGTTGAAGAAGAGAATTTGGGTGGTGATCATTTCATGATCAAAATGATCATGAATGATAATCGAGTGTTCAGAAGAAAACGTGAATTAATGAATAATAGGAAATGGGTGAATCAAATGAATAAAATTCTCGGAGAAAATGAAATAAATCAAAGCCAGTTAGAGAGTGAAATTGAACGGGTAAATAAATTGTGTACAAAAATTGTGGATATGAAAGAGATTAATGTGAATGTTTGGTGGAACAATGAAGTTCAATACTGGTATGAAAGAAAGCGAATAGCCTTGCGTGAATTTAATAGGAATAAGAGTAGTTAGAATAAGATTATGTATGGTAAAATGAATGGAAAATTGAAAAAGGCTATTCGCAGAGCAAAAAGGAAAAGTTGGCGGGAATATGTGTCCCAAATGACACATAGAACCACAACTAAGGATGTATGGAGTTTGTTTAATTGGGTGAATGGTAAATACTTTAATGTGAGCAATGTGGTATGTGAGAACCGAGAAAAAGGTGAAGAATTTATAAGAATAATATTGAATGTAAGCAATGATTTGAATGTAATAAATGAAGTTGATAGAATGAGTAGAAATGAAAGAATGGATTGTATGTATGAATGGGGAGAGTTCCTGAGAGTGTTAGATAGATCAAAATCTACCACTCCAGGGACGAACCGAGTAAGTTATAAGATGATTCGGTTGTTGAGTGACTCAGCAAAGCATAATTTGCTTGAGATACTCAACAAAGTGTGGATGGGTTCAAAAATACCGAACAAATGGAAAGAGAGCAGGGTGGTTCCTATCCCTAAACGGGATAGAGATCCAGATGTGGCAACAAATTATCGAGGCATATGTATGTTGAATGTTTTTATAAAAATCTTAAATGGAATGATGAAAGAGCGCATGGAAGATTTTGTGAATGAAAATAATTTGTTGCCATCGACAACATTTGGATTTCGAAAGAACCACTCTGCAATTGAGTGTGTGGAAAAGTTTGTTTGGGAAGTAAGAAAGGATAATTTGAAAGCTGTTGCGGTATTTTTGGACATCGAAAGAGCTTATGATTATGTGGTTCCGTGGAAATTACAACAAATTCTCTCGAATTTTGGATTTTCACGGAAAGTATGTATGTGGATAAAAGATTTCATGACTGATAGAAAAATGGTTCTGAATGGAAGTGGTTTTAGGTTGGAGGGAGTTGCAAATATTGGACTTCCGCAAAGAAGTAGAATATCTCCAGCTCTGTTCAACCTATATACCAGCGAGATACACCACATCAATACAGACAATCAAATCGTTCTGCAATTTGCAGACGATTTTGTAGTAATTGGGAAAGGGAGAAGTATTGATGTGGCGGCTCAAAGAGCGCAAAAGGGGGTAGATGATTTAATTCAAAAACTTAAAATGTTGAATCTGAGAGTGAATCCTCATAAGTGTGCTTATATGAGTTTCAGAACAAACGTTGCAAATGTTAGTATAAGTGTTGATAGCCGAAGAATTGAACAAGTAAATGCGTACAGGTATTTGGGTATTTGGATTGATAGACGAATGAACTTTGGAAAGCACATGAAAATTTTGGCAGATAACTGCAAGGAACGTTTAAATGTGGTTAAACGGGTGAGCAAACCTAAGTGGGGCGCTCACCCGAGTGTGACTGATATGTTAAGGAAGGCCCTTATATCCTCCAAAATTGGATATGGTATTAGTGTGTATGGAAATGGTTCGAAAGGGGCTTTAAGCCAATTAATGAAAGTAGAAAATGCATGTGCAAGAGTGGTATTGGGGGCGATTAACTCAACCCCAATACACACTCTGTGGTCTGAAATGGGTGATTCACCTCTCGATTACAAGAGAGAGTGGATCACAGTGAGAGAGTCGGTGAGAATGATAACTAAGAAAAATGAGTTTTGGAATGAGATGATAGTAAGATTACAAAGTAGGGCGGTGTACAAACCGACATATAGAACTAGCATTGCACTTGAAAATTTGAACATGTTTCTGAGTATAGGCAATGCTGGTCCGCAACCCGTTCCTAATAATCTTACTGTATATTTGAATATGGAGGAATTTAATAAGGGAATGAATGAAGTTATCGCCAAAATTATGTTTGGGAAAATCAGTCAGCGGTATGTGCAAGATGATATTGTTTATACAGATGCTAGTGTGAATGAGAATGGAGTGGGTGTTGGTGTATTTATGCCTGGTAAGAATGTTGAAAAGTATTTTAAAGTGGACAAAAGCATCTGTATAATGAACGCTGAACTGATTGGAGTATTTGAAGGAATTAAACTGGCTGTGAATGAAGGGGAAAGGAAAATAGTAATATTTTCCGATTCTCAGAGTGGATTATGTTTGCTAAAATGTGGAGGTGGAAGGGAAGGCAATGTGTATGTTGATCTTATTTTTGAATGCGTTCGAGACTGTCAACGTGATGTGACCATACAATGGATCCCATCACATAGACAGATCGAAGGGAATGAAAGAGCCGATATGTTAGCAAAAAAGGGTACATTGAATGACATGGTTCAGGAGTACGAAAGGAAGGATGCAAGAGACGTACTTCGAATGTTTCAGATGAATCTGTGGAGAAAATGGGAGAGTGAATTTAACGAGAAAAGTTTAACGAAAGGAATGAAGTACAGGGTGCTCCGTGGTACTCCTTTGAGAATTCCGTTCTTTAAGGAGCTCAAAGGAGACACGCGAATGTTGCGAACTGTTGAGAGAATCAGGCTGAACCATGGAAATTGGAAGGAATGCTTGTGGAAACGTCATTTGAGTGAGGACAAAGATTGTGAGTTGTGTGGAAGTGTGGAGGATGTTGAACATCTCATATTGGCTTGTCCCAGATATAGCCAATATAGATCTAAGTTCAACATCCTTCGGAATGCAAGAAATCTAAGTAAATTAATAAATGAGGGTGGTTATGTGGCTTATAAGGAAATGTATGAATTTATTAGGATGAGTGGAATAACAATTTAATATGAAACAACTATTTACTAGCTGATGAAATATGTGAAGGGATAATCCGATTCTTTTTAATAGTGAGGAAAATATTATGAAAAATGTAATTTGAACTAAAATATGTAAACAGATTTATAAATATGATTTTTGGCGATATGGCTCTTTTTTATGTAGGAGCCAAGCCTAATAAAAAAAAAAAAAAAAAAAAAAAATGATGAGTTGTTGTTGTCAAGATACCAAATCAAAATTTGTTGTTGTCATATCAATAAAAATTACAAATAATGTTGATATAAAAATTGTTTAAAATTGAACGTATAAATTAAAATATAAATAATAAATAGTTTCGAACTTTGTAGCTATGCGCTTTCATTTTATTTTACGTTGGTAAAATTGAGTTTAGTAATAATAAAAATTTTCAACCTTGAAAATTTTGCAGATTTATCCGTTTTTAAGTCCCGTGAGTCATTAGGTAGGGCTACGATTGAACCAGACAGTGTGCTGGCAATTCAACTGGCTTACCCAATCAATATTAGCGACAAAATCAGGAACAAAAATGGTATCCGTGATAATACTACTGAATGAGTGGTTTGTACCTCAGCTAACGATCATCATTTCGGTAAAGAGAATTACAACATATTTAAGCTAAATATTTTTTTCGACACAGAAATTATGGAGCACAAAAATATCGGTTTCGAATTTAGAAAATGACATTGACCTTTAAATGACCTTGAAAATTGACCTGAGGTCAAGTGCATTAATACAGATAGATGAGCCCCATTGCCCTTGGTAATTTTTTTTTTTAACAATATATATTGTAGTTTAGGAGATATTTGGATCCGAAAAGAATAACTTAATGTTTGAATAAAAAAACCTGCAAGTTCGCGGTAAATACAATAAATGCAAAAATTGTTAAAAGTTTTTGAGGGGTTTTGTAAAATTCGTTAAATCGATAAGTGCATTGTTGATAGGAATCAAACCAGGAAAAAATCAGGGTAATTTAGGGTTATCAGATCAATCGCTGTAGCCTAATGAGAAACACTCGGTGATTTTAGAAATTATGTAGGAATACTGTAAGTTAAAAGATGTTTACAAGGAAGTGAATACCCGATTTTTTCTGTTACAAGCCCAAAGAAGAAAGCGTATAATGTATAAGTATTACCCAACGAAAGACCAAATACACTACAGAGAACCAACAGAGGCTACAGCTTTATTATTGAAAAACTGAACAATCGAAAAACTGTCAACGATCCAACCACTCCGCTGCCAATCTAATCTTAATTTACACATGTGTGAAATGTTGAGGACCCTAGATAAACCAGAAGATAGTCATATAGGTAAAACAGATAGCTCAATCATATATTGTATTAACTAGGACAAAATGGTGATCGAGCTTCGTAAAAAGGGTGCCCGGTCTACAAACGAATCATCCAAAAGTTGGAACAGCAAGTTACTGTCATGCTAAAAAACAAGACAAGCGAGAGTATTTTATCCATACTGAGCTGAGCAGAAAAGCCAAAAAAAGGTAAAATCATCCAGCAACAGAGCGAACAAATAGTGCAATTATTAAACATTATTATTAAGCTACGAATCTCAAGATCATAGCACTTAAAATTTATTTATTTGTTAGCATCATAAGAAGAGTTAACCTACCCAAATTCTAAGACATAATTTCGCTAATTGAGACTAACCTCAATGATCGTCACAGAATAAAATTAAAGAAATATAATATTATTAAACAGGATAAGCCATGTTCACAAAAAGAACGAGGATCAGCAATACTAATAAATGATAAATTCAAATTTAACCACGTCAAACTATATGAGCAACAATATGGCAATGGAATCGAAATGATAATTTTGATAATAAATTTAAACAACATCGCCGTAGGTACATTATTTCGCTATATTATTCGGGCAGCAATAAAGTTTCGACAGATATACAGTTCAAAAACGACGGGAACGAACTTTTAGAAATATTTGACCTAAACAGCACCAACCAGTTCAGCATAACAGCTGGAGATCTAAATGCACGTCATACTCACGGGGTACAAAGCTCAATTGTTGTCTAATAGATATTGAAATCGAATACATAGCCAAATTTATAAGCCAGATTCCCCAACATTCGTACGGTCCGAAAATTACCCTGACATGGTAATCACTGATAATCGATTTAACATCAAAACCAATGATCAAGGACAAAACTACTTATGTATGTTAAGTCTGAAGACGAACATGAACAACAGGTTCAAACTTTTTCCAGAAATGGTTCCAATCACATTTAACAGATTAGCACACTATGTACAGATAGAAATAAAGCGAATAACTAACCAATAAGCCAGAACATCGAAATACAAGTAAACACATTTTGGAAACATAAGGTAAGAAACGTTGCTAATATTAAGCAGATAAACCAACCGAAAGCATAGAGAAACGGCGATCGGAGATTAAATATTGGTCATGTTAACCAAAACGAGGTACAACGTACTATCTCAGTATTAACGAGTGAAAAACCTGACAATTCTAAGTAATCATATTGAAAGGCATTCTGTTTAAAGTTTATATCAAAGGGGAAAATAGAGCACCAACAACTAATACTACAAAAAATACTAGCGATAAAACGACAACATATTCAAAATAAGGCTAATCATACCACAAAGGATGAGTTCAATACAATAAATAGAGATAACACACCAAGTTTCCCAGCTGACGAGAACTATTTTGTCAGCATGCAACAAATATTCAACATCATGAAATCTGGCAATAATAAAAATCAGACAACATATCTAGCATTGTGCTTTAATATCTACCAGACACTATTCAACAATAAGTAGAATGTTATGTCTGGAGATGAATTCCGTTGATGTGATTTGTCAATACATATCACAGGAAAAAAATTCAGTTCAAGTTTCCCGCGGGAAATCTGGGAAAATTTGATAAAATTTCCAGTGGAAAGTAAACAATGAATATCTCAAATCAACCTCTAGAGTGTTATGTCCCGAGATGGACTATATTGATGTGACTTATCAATAGTTATCGCAGGAGTAAAAATCCAGTTCAAGTTTCCTGTGGAAAGCCGGGAAATTTCGATTTTCTAAGAATCATTAGAAACATTAAATAGTCAGCTTCAAGTATGTTATATCTGGAGATGGCTCACATTAATGTGACTTGTCAATAGCTATGGTAGCAAAACAAATTCAGTTCAAGTTTCCCGTGTAAAACCTGTGAAAATTCGATTTTCTAAAAATCTTTAGGCATTCCATCATCAGACATAGCACTCCAGAGGCTGATTTTATACATTAACTTTTAACTTTCGGGTCAAACTTTATCAAATTTTCACACATTCAACACCGGAAAAATGAACTAAATATCTTTCAAGTTATACATATTGAGAAATCACCTCAATGCAATCCATCTCCAGATAAAAGACTTTAAAACTATTCTCGTCTTCAGATATACACTCTAGGGGCTGATTTTATTTCAATTTTGTAGATTTTTCTGATATTCCGGTATTGCCCACGATTAGATAGAAATAGTTTTCCACGTAAGACTATCACATAATTTTTTATTGTAATCCACGTATCCTGTTTACTTTCTGCTGATAACCCAGTAACGTAATCTGCATTATCGACTTTTTAATTTCGGCTGGAAACTTTCGGCTGACCGTTTATCTGGATTTAGAATATTGTGTTTTGCGAATACCTCATTGGCCTTCCTGTTTGTCTAATGATTATTTCACACTTGATGTCCGAAATGATAAAATTGAATGTAGAGTATTTAAATTACTTGAGTTTTATATTATCCGGGTAATAAAAAAAACATAGATATACATAAATTCTTAATCACCCTTTCTTTTGATTATTGGATACATGTTTAGTCCTATTTCCATTTCTTCTTAAAATGGCCCCATATGAATGATTTGTTAAGGGCATTCATCGAGCGCTGAAAGCAAATTAGAATATGCGAATTCTAGTATATTCGATTGATTTACTCTAATGGAGATTTGTTTTGTTATTCTAACGAAAACGACATATAGAAATTTTCCCAAAATGAAACAAAATAAAATTCACCCTGCCCATATTTCGTTTGACTCAAGTTACCCGGGCGGTCGATCAAATTAACCGGATAATCAAGTACTCGAAAAACGCCCAAAATAGCCGAATACCCCGGGTACTCGATAATCGGTATTAGGTACCATAGTTGAAGGTATATCTTAAAGGTAATATTTCTCTCAATAGCAATCACCCACTCCGTTAATTCCTTAGAATATTGTGTCTCAATATTTACTTTTGAGTAGGTTTTTTTCTCCATATGTTTCATTTTTCACTATATCTTCAATATCGCGGAAAATTTCTTCATCAGACACTGCAATTCGAACTTCATGATCTTCGTATACGTCCTCTATGTCTGAAGCTTTCGCATTTCTATCCGCTAGTGCAGAAAGCCACTCATCTTCTGGATAAAAAGTGCTTGGCTCCGCTTGTTGTTCTTCATATGACAAAAAATGGAAATACATGTCTAGGTATAATATGAAAAACCGAACGGATTATTGCTAAATATTAAATCTTATACTGTAAACTTAGCATTTTAGATATTTTATTACATACGCGGACATATATACTTCCGCAAACCAAACCTTTACATTTGAAAACTAATCTAATTCAACCTGCTCTAATTTACTCAGCTCAAACAAATGATTTTTTTTTCTATTTCTATTTTACTAGCATTAAGCGGGAAATCCCTATATCCTTTCTATAGTAAAATAAATAAAGCCAATAACATACTGGCAAATACAAAATTTTTCGATAATAACAAGAAAATACATTTGGCCATCGGGTTGGGTCGGGTGTAGACTAGTGTATAATTTTTTGGATATAAACACAAGGGTTAATAAAGAAAATCATAAATCCAAGTATACGATTGAAATATGTTTGTATTTTCATGTTGCAGAAACTCAGGCGGATAGCAAGCTGATTTCTATTAACTTTTTTTGATTCATTTGTAATTCTTTTACTTTAATTTAAAGTGGCAATGGTAAACTAAATTTCTTTAATGTTATGTGGCGAGGGCTTTGGCCGAAATACCAATTTATTTGATTTTTTTTTCAAACGTGCAAATAATATTGTCATTTCGGCCCAGTTAATTTTTCAGCGTTAGCTGACATATTCATTAAAATTACTGCAGTGGAGGTACTCTAAATAATTTAAATCGTGACATAAATTAGAGTTCCCTATTTATTTTTCTCAATGCTTTTAGGTTCAGATGTCTACATACATGGATAGTTCATTAAGCCCATGATAATGTAATAATAGATGGCGTCTTAATCCAAATTTTCGTATAACATTTGAAACGTATTATCTTTAAATAGGCCACGGAAAACGTTTCTCCCAGATATGTTAGATTGCTCAGTTTTTACAACAATTGAAAGATATTATCTCGTAAATTTTCAAAAAATGGATAAAAGTGAATATCTGCGATCCATGGTATGATATTTGAGGATCGGAGAGTTAAAGTGCCTGAGATTGCTGTGGTTGTAGACATTTGAATGTGGGTAAGTACACAACTGTCTTGGTAAATATTTGGGCTTGCAAAAAACTATTACCGCGTTTAATTACAGTTGATCATAAACGTAATCAATGACAACTTTAGTGGAAAGTTTGGCGATGTTTAATCGTAATCCTTTCGAGCTTATGCATCGATTCGTAACTATGAATGAAACATGGGTCCATTAGAGTCCCGGTCGACACGGCATATTTCATTACGGAATATGACAAACGGCATATTTTAAAACGGCATATTTCAAAACGGCATATGGTACAATACGGCATATTTCAAAACAACATATTTTAAAACGATATATAGTACACTACGGCATGGGGTACACTACGACATATTTTAAAATTATATATTTCAAAACAGTATATGGTACACTACGGTATATGGTACATTATGGCATAAGGTATACTACGGCATGTATGATTTGACAAATTTTAAATTTAACACGTTTAATAGTTTTCTAATTTCCAAACCTGTATTATCAGAATGTATCCATTTAAATTACAACGAACGTGGTCATGTTAAATCCAATTGAATGCAAAAGATCAATCCACTTTCGAGAATGCATCTGCTAACGTTGTAAATGCGTTCTTTCAAAAGTGTACCTATAAAAACCATTTAATAGTTGTTTCATTTTGTTTTGTGAATGATGGAGCGATTTCTCTAGTCGGATTGTTTTCGCGACCCGTCCAACCTAAATTGGTTTGCCTATAATTGCCATTTAAAAAGCATAACTTCCTTAAATGTTGCCCAAAAAACCATAGATGAGTTTTTTATTTTTTTTTTAAGTTATAACAATTTAATGAGAACTTTTGAAATTTTCACGGTTGCTATTATTGCTATAATAATACCCAGTTACCAAAAAAATTTTACTTTTAGTGGATATTCCCGTTGTACTTCGACAGTTTTTTTTTTTTTTTTTGTAATTAACCACAAAACTGAAAAGCAGTTGCTAACTGAAAACATAAGTGCAATTTAACATCTGCTATACTATATTAAAAAACTGATATACAAAATTAAAATCTTAGAGAAGGCCATTAAAAACAACTATTACAAAAATAAAATAAAACATAGCCGAATTTATAAGCGAATTAGCTGATTACCTTGTGCCATCTATTTGCAAATAATTTTATTTAATAAGAATAACCTCTAAACGTTACAAGCAAGCAACAAAGATGCTAAAGGGCTAATTCACGTATTTTTAATTTTAAAATTAGATTTAATATAAATTATATTTATTTTTATTAAGTGAAAGGAAGTTCTGTTAAGCGAAATAAAATTTTGATAACTTAAGAAACATTCCAATAGGTGAAGGAAAATGTAAGTATTAATTGAAGGCATACTACTGTTTTGTGAAGGTTTAAAGGAAAATGGGTTAAGTGAAGGGAAATTCTATTAAGAAAATGGATTTCGGCATAATCGGTTAAAAAACAGACAACTTCAATCCTAACTGACCACATTCTAAAATTTTATGTAAATGCCATTTTTGAACCACGTAACAGAAATTTGTTCAACTAAGGCGGATACAGATTTTTTTCGTGTTGAGAAACTGTTAGCTCTTGAATAATCCAGAGGTTAATTCGATTTTTGTTACATTTTTTTTTTTAAATTTATGTATCCAGTTCAATTTAAATTTTTACCGCCAGAGGCGTTTCCCCAACTTTTACATTCTCAATAGGGTTAAGATTTTTTTAAAATACTTATAAACGAGTTCAAACCAGTGGTTCAAAAACATGCTAAATTTTGATGTTGGTACAAAATTGGTTCCTTCCCTAAAAATTATTTTAATCATTAAAAATAAATCTGAAGGACTAATATACTGTTACGTTTTGGCCTTGTCAATCAAGTTCGTATCACTAAATTGTGAATAAAATTAAATCAATTCAATTTATTACCAACGAATTTATTTATTTAGCACAAAAATTATTACAACATAATTTAGTAATGATAATTCACAAAACGACTTTATAAATTATTCTCACAATTTTTCTGATCACTTTTACATTTATTTCGCACCACAACACTCTTTTTAAATCACTTTTTAATTCCTTTTTAATCTTTACACTATCGCATTCCAAATTTGAATAATCCAATTCGATCTCGTTCGCCTTTTTATATACACAAACCACATTTCTAGAAAGCTCATGACTTTTCCAGTTAGGATAGTGTAGAAACATTTGGAACAATTGTATCATGGAACAATACATTTTAGTACAGTAAAACATTGAGCTATTAATTTAACTTATTCTATTACACCCTAGGTGTCACTGTCACAATACTGTGACGGGGACACCTAGTGTGTAATAGAAGAAGTTAAACGAATAACTCAATGTTTAACTGTACTAAAATGGAATTTTCCATGATAAACGTAATGTTTCTACGTCATTCTAACTTGAAAAATTGTGGGCTTTCTAGAAGTTTAGTTTGTGTATATAAAAAGGCGAGTGAAGTCGAATTGGATTAGTAATATTTGGTAAGCGATAGTATAAAGATTTAATGGAATTAAAAAGTGTTTTATTGTAAAATAAAAAGTAAAATTGATCAGTAAGATTTAAGAATGATTTATATAAAGTGATTTTGTGAATTTTTATTGATAAACTGTGTTGTAATAAATTTTGTGAAATAAAAAAATTCGTTGGTGATAAATTGAATTGAGTTTGTATTATTCACAATCCAGTGACACGAACCTTATTTGACAAGGCAAAAACAAAACAATACATATTTGTGACAATGACATCTGGGGTATGATAGAATAAGTTAAATTAATAGCTTATTGTTTTTCTGTACTAAAATTGAATTTTAGATGATAAAACAGTCCTATATGTTTCTACACTATTAGTACTGGAAAAGTCATGAGCTTGCTAGAAATTTGGTTAGTGTATATAAAAAGGCGAACGAAATCAAGTTAGATTATTCGAATTTGGAACGCGATGGTGTAAACTTGTAAGAATTATTAGTATTTGGTAATCGATAGTGTGAAGATTAAAAAGGAATTCAAAAGTGATTTAAAAAGTGTTTTAGTGGTAATAAAAATTATAAGTGTATGGTAAAATTTGAGAATAATTTATATAAATTAATTTGGTGAATTTTTATTAATAAACTGTGTTGTAATAATTCTTGTGTCAACTAAATAAATTCGTTGGTGATAAATTAAATTGATTTTGTTTTATTCACAATCCAGTGATACGAACCTTGATTGAAAAGGCAAAAACGTAACAATATTTTTACTTTTAAAATTAAACTTAAATAAAAACTAAAAATTATAGATACTAAGCATATCCCGATTATATCTCCATTGCCAATTTTATTTCCGTTGGTGAATAAATTTAATTGCATTAAATGAACGAAAACGCTTAATTATATTTAACGAGTTGATTTTTTTCAGTTGGTGATTAAAACCATTTTAGAATCCGATTTCCTTCGCTCTTGTTGGATTTCTTTGTTATCGGTTAAGAAATAGCCGATTTCCATCCTTATTCCAGAACTTAACCTAAAACTCATTTTAGAATCAAATTTCGATTAGATTTGTCAAATTTTATCATAATCGGTTAAGAAATAGCCAAGTTTTCTGTTAAGAAACAGCTAAGCTCCATCAAAATTGGCCATATTCTAGAACTTCAACTAAAACCCATTTTAGAAATCCATTTTCAGTGCACTTGTCAAATTTCATTATAATCAGCAATATGCCATTACCAGGTGCCATATTGAAATATGCCGTCCTATACCTTATTATGCCGTACTAAAATATACCATTTTGAAATATGCCATGTTGAACGGATCCCGGTCCATTACCATACACTGGATACCAAGAAACAGTTGAAACAGTGGATTTCTCCGGGCGAATTGGCGTTGAAGAAAACAAATGTATAATCCACATTAATTACCTTGAAAAGCGAGGAAAACGATAAACGGAAAATATTACGCAGACTTAAAAAAGTTATCTTCCATGAAGACAATTTTGTCGACCAAAAGCAAAATGGACGTTCTCCATTTTTTCCAATTTTTATTAAAGTAAAAAAACTTCTATTTTGTTTAAATTTAATAAGATTTAGATGGCTTACTGCTTAAATTAGCCTCATTTATGTTCCCTTTGAAATTTTTACAGTTTTGTAGATAATATGTACCATGATTTTGAAGAAATTGCTTAAAAATTTTGGAAAAGGGACGTTTAGCAAATTAGTTTTGGAAAAGATACCTTTATTTGATAACAATACATTGGAAAAAATCCATTTTGCTTCCAAATTTCAATAATTTTACTTAATTCTGATATTAATCTTAAACCAAATTTCATATTAAGTTCAAATAAGTTTATTAACGTAACATAAATTAATTCATTATAATTTTTAAAAATAGGAACATTTCCGTCTTTTAGATACATACGTGAAATAATAAACCTAAATACGAAGAACACATTCATTTTCTTGCTCCTGGCAAAGTTCTTCCTCATGCTCATACGTTTCTTCCTCGTTATCAATAATCGATTTTTAAAAACTTAAACTGATGTCTTCACGCTAGTTTTCTCCACAATGCTTGGTTAAGAGTTTGTTGACATCTGTAAGTTTCTCTGGTTTTATTGTGGGTTTCTCGTTTAGGATATCTGGTAGAACCATAGACTCAATTCTAATGTTTTTCCTTAAGACGGATTTTGCCACACCCATATCGGATTTATATGTGTATTCCCCGCGCATTGTTATTGATATGTTGGCCGATGTTCTCTTAATATACAATCTCTTTGATAGGTTAAATTTGAAGTGCCATTGTCCAGGAGCTTTAAAAATTTTCGCGCTTGCCTCTTTCCAATTTCTTATTGGGCAATCATTCAATGCATGTTTGATCAAAGTTCCATGGTCTTTGTACATCTCAAAATTGGCGCTCACGTGCAAAATTATTTCTATTGATCTGACTATTTTCTCTATTTGAGCGAACACACGATCTGGTGGAATATAAGAGTGACCAGGCACGGGATAAATCAGTTTAATTTCTCGTATATGCTGAGGAGCTTGATTGTGAAGCCAATAGGAAATCATTCCCATTATAGGTTGATTTTTATTTTGACCCCCGCATCCGTCGCATATAAATCGAATTTTGTTTGCATTGCTCTTAAAAACTGTATTCACCAATCTATGATACACTGCTGATGCTATCTCGTTACATTCTTTCGGACGAAGATTTTCAGTCCGCAGGTAAAGGAATACATTATCTTGCCTTAGTGGAGACAGAGAAGATCCTTGATCAATAGCGAAATTAAAAAGGTACAGCTGCCGACTATAATAAGCGGCTTGGTCCGGAACCTTGGGTAGCAGCATGTTCTTCTAGCAGTCGAACGAAAATGTAACAATAATATTTGGAGATTCCTCGCGGGCTAATTCAAAGAACGCTTTAGCTTGTAATTTATGCACTCGTGACTGAACCAAAAGGTTGTTTTTTTTAGATTGAATTTTCTCCAATTTTATCTGCTCCTTCAGCATTATGCACGTAGAACACTAATCGCTTGATGGCATTTTAAATCCAATATTAAAATTGTTATTGAAAACATTTCTAAAATAGCTGAGCTTGACGTGTAATTCCGTAGATATGGATTTTATGTAGTCTCTGTACATTCGAGTGACAAACAACTCACTAGGTAAATACTACCGCGCAGATGACTTCGACCGGCACTAGTGAATGTCTACGGCTTTATACTTGCTTATCTATGTAATAACGCTTTCCTTCTTCATTAGAAATTTTGCAGTAATTCTATCGCCCCCTCGGTTCTCTTTTGGATCATTTCCGGAATGAAAATGCCGTGCACAGACTCCTTTAACTCGTTTATTCGATACTCGTAAAACATTTAAAAATGTTGCTTTGCAGACCCTAATTAGCTTGCCGTTACTTTTTCGTACGTAATGCTGCGCCCGAAACGTTTTTGGTGGACTTTTTTTTCGCCGGTAGGTTCGTTTTGGGACATGAATTGTTGTGTTCGCCAGAATAAATGCGTCCTGTGATGCTTTACTGTTTGAATCGTAAAAGCTTTTCCAAAATTTGTACAAATCGGTCCCGCGTAGATCTTTACACTTAAATGTAATGCTTTTGTGTTGACAATTTCGATGTTTTGGGAGACCTTTAGGCTCCAGTCTGGAGTAAATTAATAAACAGTCAATTCGATGAGACTTATTTGAATTTTTCAAAAAGTTTCATACCTGGCCGTTTTTTCTTTCTCTCTTTTCCAATTTTTTTTTATTAATTGACCGCTTTCTCGCTTTCGCCCCTTCCGGTACTACTTTAAAAAAATTGTTCTCCATATTATTATAACATTCACACTAAAAATTTATTTTAAAAATATTCACTAACTTCACGCACAACAGTAACACTCTTCTGGCCTATACCGCCGCAAAAACTAAAATTAATTTAAAAAAAAATAAGTCCGAAATATCACACGAAATATCAATTTTTTACTTTTTATGGAAAAGAAACATTCTGATATTCAGCTGTGGTGCAAATATCAACATAAAATGGAAAAGATCACTTTATGCTACTTTTTTTCAAAATGGAAAAGAGACATTTTGATATGCATCTCTGGCGGTAAACGGACATTTTTGATACGAATACTAATTTTCAAATAGACGTAAATCAAGGATAAAGGCACTTTTGTTAAATGTTTTGACTCATAATATATGCAGTAGTGAAAAAGAAACAAGATGGCGCTTTTTTTTTTTTTTTTCAAATGACTAAGTTGACCTTTTGCTTCTGATAGACACAATTATAATACGAAAAAATGGTTTAAGGTGACTGCCGAAACAAGCGCGTATTTTTAAGAGCTGCCGAAGTCCTATATTTTGGAATTGATCGGGAAATTGGGAAAACGGTTGACCAAGTGTATCGAGCTAAAAGCTGACTTAATGAACTATCCTCCTAGGCAAATGCGAATGTCCTGGGACCCATTCCAATACTAGAATTTCAAATACGTACCTAATTTAGAAATTAATGTAATAATTTAATCAACGACAACATAATTTTAGCTTTAAACCACTAAATCCTATTTATGCCCAATGAAAATTTATTTCAATAGAACAAATATAAATGTTATGGTAAAGTCACTGCTACATAATTAATTACAGAAATTAAGATTAATGAAAAATAAATTAATTGTAATTTCCAGTTTTGTTTAGACAGGACTAACAACAAAAAAATAAAATTATGTTACAGACACATAAAGGAGTTTATGTATGTATATACAGCAGAGAGAGACTTGCTGGATGATTATCTTGAATTTAATTGAAATTATATTCTTAACCACAAATTTTTATAATGGCAAATCAAATTTATTTATGATTATTTTCATTAATATAAATACAGCAAAATACTGTTCCGTATTTTCCGCGAATTTTTTTGTTTTGTTTGCTAAATGAAAACTCATGATTTGTGTTCCGCGTAATTTTTTTTTTTTTGTAAATTCAATTAAAATTCGTTCGAAGTTATATTTATGTGTTCATTTGTTTTTCGGCAAAATTTAATAATGAAAATCGTGTGTTGTAGTCCCGAATGTTCCGCGCGTATACACAAATTTACTTTAAATACGTACAGCGCTGGCTAATTCTAAATTTATATACCGGAAGAATATTTTTTGCTCTACGTAATATCATGGTTACTGTACATTGGAAAATATTTATGTGTATGTGTGTGTGCGTATATTTTCACAAAATATTGAATTTCTGGAAAAAAAAGCTCTGTCTACCTTTTCGTGATTTTATTTTGTTTACAACATTTTTAGGAAAATTCATTGCGAGATACGATTGAATGTGCGCGAGTCAACATCATCGTCAAATATTTTTCTGTTTTTTTTTTTTTTTTTTTTTAAATTAAATCATATTTTTTATGCCATCTGTCAAAGCCAATTTCATATTATATAGAAATATAATTTAAACATTGGATTTTTGTTATTTTGTAATTTGCACGCAATTTATAAATTTTTTTTTGTTGCTTTTTCTGTATTATTTTATTGCAAATAAATCATCAATAATAAATCAACATTTCTTTATTATTATTATTACAAATTATACAAAAATAATTTATTGACATAATGCTGTGCGGTTATTTGTGTGGTTATTAATATTAAAGTAAAATTTAAGTTTAAAGTTGAAAAATTCATGATCTTAATTTCAAAATAAATACGTGTAATTATTATAAGCTAATTAAATTACCGACAATAGGTTAAATAAGCTTAACGTTTAGTATATAATACACAAATCATTAATAAACCATACAGTAAATATTTTAATCAACCACAAATACCTCACAGCACGCGCATTTTCAAAAATAATTCATTATGTTAAAATAATTCCAAATATATGTTTGCTCTAATTATTAATGGATTAAAAAATAAATCATATCATATACATATTTAGTAGAATCTATTTATTGGTATCTCCCCCCCCCCCAAAAAGAAAAACATAATTATTTTTATAGATAATCATAAACATGTTGTCTATATGAACAACAAATTTTCATGTACAGATACGTATATATTACATACTGGTGTTAATAATTAAAGGACTAAATTTGTACATAATTTAATATGGTTACAAATTATTATTGTAATTTTATTAAAAAACATAAAAAATAAAATAAATAAATATTAATGATAAAAAACAAAACGCCATCATACATACAAAATTACATAACCAACAGTATTATGCGAGACACAAAAAAAATAAAACATTGAATGAAATACTGTTTGTTTACATTTTTTGTATGCAAAGCACGCAACTATTACACAAAAAAAAAACTTTGGATTTATTTTTAGTAAAATATGTGGAAGCTTAATAGCTATCACAAAATATTCAAATTGCATTAAAAGCAGCGTTTATCACAATTTGATAAACAAAAATTCATTGTCATAAATCATGGCAAGAAAAAATGATAAAATTTTGGTTAAACATTAATCTAATTTGTATGAGTTGCAAAATTGTAACATACTATGTTAAAAGAAACAGACATTGAGCGTGAGCCCATTGGTACTCCATGTTAGATCAACAAATTTGTTTTGATTTAAATTATGAGTGTGAAGTTTATGCTAAAAAAAATTACACTGTTAAATTAGCTGTTTTTCCAATTGGAATTTTGGATTTTTCGTACCACCAAACAGGTTATTTCCATCATTTATAGATAGCTGGACCATCTGTTTATCTCGTTAACCAAAAGCATCCAATTGTGTTGAACATTACTACTATATTTCAGATAATTTAAAAGTTGGCTGACTTTTGATGGTGTAAGCGACGATCGTGTAAATGTTCCGAAGGCCCTGCATATTTCTTAGAATCGCTAAGCCATGTAGCGGTCAATGTCACCCAGCCGATCCAATTATGATGAACTACATATAATATATTTCACAGTTTTTGGAATTTTTAATAATTTTGGATTATTTTAAAAGTTTTATGTCGCTGACCGCAGAGGTGTCTACAAGGTCTTGCACATATTCTCGGATAGAACATATTGTCGGATAACTTGGCCATGTGCCATGGTTCTAAAAATTGTTGTATCTCCGATCACAGAGATGTACACAAGGTCTTATCTACATGTTGAGATAGTTTGCGATTTAGTGGCAGTCTCTGTGGCCAACGTGATCCAACTGTGATGAACTTTATAATATTTCGCAGAATAAAAAATTTTCATTAATTAAAATATGTGTACCACTGATCACAGAGATATTCGCCGATTTTGCCCCTATTTTCGGATAACTCGGCCTTATGCCAGTCTACGTGACCGACCTGATCCATTTGCGACGAACTATACTATACTTCACATAATTTAGAATTTTTAATAATTTTGGTAAGTTCGCGTTGGAAATGGGATTCTAAAACGATTTTTAGATAGAGTTCTGGAATAAGGCTAACTAGGATAAAACCTATCTATTTTTGAACCGATTTCATTAATATTTGGAATGGAAATGGGACCTTACAATTATTTTCAATGCCTCGGGACCCTACACTAACATTAGAAGTTTTACTGATGCTGCGCTGCTCTCACTCTTTTTTTCTATTTTCCTTTGATTGGAATTAAATGAGAATCTTCAACAGCTGCCAAATTCTCAAAAATATCAAAAGGCAGATCGAAAATCGGTAAAGAAATAATCGGTAACCAGAACTTTATCTAAAAAAATGTAAGAAAAATTAAATAGATTAATTAATAAAGGCCCATATTTATAGTGAAATTATAGTTGGTCACCTAGATTAGAATCTTGTAACAATAAGTTAGACTTAAATCATAAAAAAAAATTAATTCTTTCTCTTTTCTGTGCATCGGTCAATCACGAAACATCATAAAAAATAAATAACAAATTAATAATAGTACACCAATCACCATTTTGAAAACATACAAAATTGGTTTGCGAATATATTTTATTTTTGGATAAAAAATTCTACAGAATTCAGCGGTCGAGGCAAAAACGCTTGCCCTCGAATTATTCAGCCACTATATCAAGCTATATGAAAATGTGGATAACACCTTGTGTACAACTTTGTGATCGGAGATACAACAATTTTTAAAACCATCCATAAATATTAAAAATTCTAAATTCTGCGAAATATAGTAGAGTTCATCACAATTGGATCAGGTTGACCACGTAGACGGCCATATGGCCAAGTTATCCGACAATATAATCTATCCGAGAACATGTGCAAGACCTTGTAGACATCTCTGCGGTCGACGATATAAAACTTTTAAAATAATCCAAAATTACTGAAAAATCCAAAAACAGTGAAATATAAAGTTCATCATAATTGAACAGGCTTAGCGATTCTAAGAAATGTGCTATACCTTTGGGACATTTCCAGGATCGGCGCCAAATAATTATTTAAACCACCAAAAATCAGTCAAATTCTAAATAATCTGAAATATAGTAATGTTCAACACAATTGGATGCTTTTGGTTAACGAGATAAACAGATGGTCCAGCTATCTAAAAATATTGAACAGAACCTGTTTCCTGATGAAAAGAACTTGTTTGGTGGTACGAAAAACCCAAATTCTAGTCTCATCTAGATTTTTAACGTGATAACAGGTCGCTCGTGGTGTTGGCCGCCAACCAGATTTTGTTTGTGTCATAGAAATGGTGGCGATTATTATTAATAAATTTTTGTGGTAATCATAAATAAATAAATAAATTATATTTAATTAAATTATAATAAAGGTGCACGTCGAATTTTTTATAATACAAACCTTTATATTGGTGACAACTGACGTTCATTTCTATGGACATGAACACGCCGTTTTATTTGTTTTTTTTTGTTTTTTGTAATAAAATGTGTGAACACCTGGTACGACCCCGTACCAGGCAAACGGTATGTATCTAAACAAAACAATTTATAAAGAACATAATAAATTAATCGATCACTCTCATTATGGAAACCGGAACATCACCATGTATTTACATTGTACATTTACATGTACATTTACATTTTTTTAAACCGGGCAATCATACTGGGGCATACAATTGATCACCATCAATATACGGTGTTATACGTACCAAAAACGAGTCACATCATACAAAATGGAGTCATACTAAAGAAAGAAAGAGATTACATAACATCAAACACGTCAGAAAACACATACAAATACGTGCACGCGTAAGAGAAGTCACAATACCATCAACACCACAACCGTATTATAGAAGAACACCAAACGCAACCGCTTGCACGCCAGTATAACATGTTGTGCGCTTACATTATTGCCATCATAAAATTAAGGGACTAGCAACAGCTTCACAGCCAACAACATCATCGCCGTCGTCACCATCAGCGCCATCGCAATCAACACAAACGACAACAATAGACAAAACAGCGGCGTCATCATCATTGCTATCACCAAACCACCATCGGCAGCCAACACAACAAGAAAATGGACACCATCCCATCATCGACAGCGACATCACCACGGTCATCACTAAACGGTACCAACATCATCGCCATCATCATTCAACGGTGCACATGACCCCAGACCTTAGCTTCGCCGTCATCATCATCATAGTCGCAGCAACACACCATATTTTTTTTTATCCGTGTTCATTTTTATTTTTTTAGATTCAACAAAATTATTTAGTTTTGTCTTGTTTCACTCAAATGCTCCATACAAAGGTTGCATGGCCCTCACTCTCAAATGGACACACTGACAGGACCGAAACTGTCCCCAAAACAGGTTACGTCAGACTAAAGAAGAAACCATTCTGGGCTGGCGCATGTTTTGGGACCAGAAACTGACAGGACTAGGACCGAAGGTGACAAAGACCAAGACAAGAGAACGTCAGACGTTAAACTGGCAAGTCGCGATTTTTGTAAGTCGGTCGACACACACTCGCACACGCAAGCATAACCCACACACATACGCACGAGCATTACGCACACAAGCATCACACAGACACACACTCGCACACGCACGAGTATCACACACACACACTTGCACACGCACGCAAGCATCCCACACATATACTCACGAGTATCTGTTACAGTCGTCGAATAATGCTCTGAACTTTTATATCTGTACATCAAACCAATTGGAATATTTGATCCGTCCCAATAATTTTTATATATAGATTAATAAACCAAAATTTGGTTTTGTGTACTTAATATTTTATAACTGGAATGACTCATAGCTGTGATTGATGCTGCAAGATTTTTGGATTCTCTTTATATGCAAATGCAATATAATTGTTTAAAGGTAGTACATAGTTATACTATGTAATGATCACGATCGTACGACAAATATAAATATTGTATTTTTTTTTTGTATGTACAAGAACGAGTACCTATACACATTTTAATTGTAAATAAGTATGTTCGACTGTATTAAGTATGAGGGGTATAATAACGAAGTACATAGATTCAATACATCAGGCGATGCTTATATACTTGCTTATATACAATAGATATTTGTTTTTGTTTTTCTTGCAATATCGTATTCCAAAATCCAAATGAAATCTCATATTACGTGAGGCAATCGTGCCGAGTAAAAGTAAATAATTTACCTGTAATTTTTCACGGAAACACTAAGTGGTAGGTTTTATTCAGATTTTTTTTTTTTTGCTAAATCTATCTTATACATATTGTTGTGGTATGTTGTGTTTCATATAGGTGAAATATTCTAAATGTGCCACAAAATAAAAGAAAAGATTTAAGAAAGCAGGAAAATTTGTACGGTTTGTCATTTTCGGCCGGTGAGTTTAGATTATTTAAATTTAAGGAATAATAATTTTCTAAAAAAATAAAATTAACTTAATAGTGAAGCCTCACAGTAGCAAGTAGCTCAGGAAAAAAAGGAAACCATTTCCAGCATTATAACGCATATACACATATACGACTTTCGTAAAAGGGTATAGCGTTAAATTTCCGCTAGTGAAAGTTCTACCAGCTGTTGATTTTGGCAATATGCTGTTGTAAAAAAAAAATTGTAGAACAAAACGGTACAACGGAATTTAGTTCAACCGACAGAAAAGGTCATCAAGTGTTGTGTTGTGCAATTTTACCTAAACAGTGAAAAAAATATATAGTTGATGTAATGAAATTTATTTAACGAAAATGAAAAAAAAATTAAAATAAATAAAAAGTAGATGATAGTGCTAATAATTACTAGCTAGTTGTGCTAAGTTTAAAAATATTAGTTATCTTACTGCAAACATCTATAGTTTTAGCGGTTTAGAATAGTTTTTTTTGTATATAAATATATATATAGTAGTGCTAAGAAAAAAAAAGTTGGTATTGAAGTGAATCTATCAAGTGTGAAAAAAAGGCACGGGACTCGATAATTAACATTTTTTTTCAGCCACGCATAGAAACCGGGAGTACTCTACGGCAGATTATGGGTGAGTGTTTATAATTTTAAAGTTTTTTTGCCCAAATGAAAAAAAAAAAAAAAAAAAATATAATCAATTGATAGATTTTCCTATTTACACGATTTTTTTTTATTCCAATTGTAATTAATATAACTTATTTTTCTTTGTCGTAGCTCTTGTAATTCGCATTAATTAATTATAGATGTTAGAGCGATTGTTAAATATTATTATTTGTTTGTTATTTAATTACCAATAAATAAGTTAACCAAAAATATGGAGTAATTTAGAATTTTGATTGGTTGATGGTGGTGTGATGATAGTGAGTTCCGCTTTGAATTTTTTTTTCAGTATATATTTTTTTTTTTTTGTACCAACATATGTTTTTGTCTTGCCTCATGCTATATGGCAACTAGTAACCCCCCAATTTCCCACTGAGGACTTCCCGAACTTAAAAATGTTGGTGAGTCATATAGAGGCATGTTACATATCACGCACATAAGCATCACACACACACACACCCACACACTCGCATACGCACAAGTATCACACCCGCAAACATCACATACGCAGCTCTAGTAATTCGTTTACAAAGTAAACAGCACGCGAACATATCAATAAACCAAAAGATCGCACCTAGTTTAATACCAACTGAGCGGCAAACAAAACAAATTCACAAAACAAAATAAAATTAAAATTAAAATCAGTCTCGTCTCGGATTTAGTGGCAGTCGCACGCACGTGCGCTCTTAAATGCGACATTAAATGGTAATGCCAAAGTATTAAGTTAAAAGTTGGTAAACGAAAATATAAATAATTAAAACGATAAAATAAATTAATCAATTTTAATAATATAAATAAATAAAATTGATCATAAATATATTGATTAATATATAGTTAAAGCGATATACTCTTCGTCGACTAAACTATCACACGAGAGTTCATCATTTTAAGAACCGCTGTCCATTTCTTTAAAAAAAGCCAGTAGCCTTCTTTGTTTTTTTCGTAACTATTGTAATGAGATCGAGTTTTATCTCGACTCATTATAGAAATTGTTCATAAACCTTGACCCATTGCGACATTTACCTGTAGCTTTAAGCCAGTAGAGGTAACTTTTTCGTCGGTTTTTATGGAAGGTGTATGGACCTTATTATATCGCATTTTTTTTCGTGAGCATGAAGGTGTGATCATGGAGATTACAAATACAAAAAAAAATTAAAATAATAAACCGAACGGTTGGACCCGACTATGGTGACCAATAGAAAAACAGAATCAATTGTCCAGCATGCATGGATAAATACTTGGCCTTAGCCAAGCATAATAAAAAAACTAGGAACAAAAATGGCCAATATTTATTTCCCTTTAGGAGGGATTTGTTAGTAATTCAAATTAGATCAGTAGCACGTAATTAACTGAAGAGGCGGCGGCGCATTAAAGCACACTTCCACCCGCCCCTAAATAGGGTGTTAATTGACCCGCTACTGATTAGGCCCCTTTTGCAAATTAGTCACAAACATACTTACCACTAGATTATCCATCTTTATTGGATCAGCTCGTCTTATAAAAAAAAACACAGTTTTCTGTTTTTGTTTTTAAACAACTTTAGATTTTATTGTTATAACTAAAATCTGCATTCAATAAGAACTGAATCTATTTGGTGATTTTTGGCCACTTTTTATACAAAATTTAGCAAGCCAAAAATCATCAAATTTTCCCCCACCAAAGAAAAAATTAATTACTAATTTTCTGAATCAGCTTAATTTAAAACATTTTTTTGTTATTTTTGTTTATACATATTTACCATGCATTGCACGTTGTTGTTGTTTTTTTTTATTTTTATGCTGATTATAATTTTCATTTTGGACTAACGGTCGTCAACCTCAGGTAGTAGTTTGTTATTTACGTGAAATCAAAAAGGAGACATATTATAGAGATACATAGTCATATTAGTAAATCTACTATGGCGTTGTTAGTGTAAAATATTGCAACCCTGTATGTTTATTAGTGCACAATGTGAAATAAACTTAATAGAAGAGAACATAACATTTTGAGTATAAAAGTAAATAATACATAGTTAGAATGGAACTTGAGCTAAGCGCGATAATAGTATTGCACAAACCTTTTATTATTTTGGTTTTGTATGATTTTCAGGTTGTTGTATTTTTATTTCGACCTATAGCTAATATTTCAGTACACACATTAATTTTGGAATTTTTGAAATTTTTACATAGTTCTGCTCGGATGAATCGGAAATTGGATGGTAGAAAATGATGATCTAAAATTGGCTGAAAGATTTTTTTGGCCACACTTGGGTCGTATTTTATTTTTTTTTTTGGTTTAGTACAAATAATTAGTTTTATTTTCATAAAAGTTCCGAAGCTTTGAAATGTTCTAAGTATTAAAAAAATCCTTTTCATTGTAATCATTGAAATTTATTAAAATTATTTTGAATTTTTCTATTGTATTTATAAATTACTCATGCTAATTTATCAAAATATAATCAAATTAAATTTTTCTAGCGTCTTATAGCGCTAAGGTTATGTTTTCTCTTATATAAAATCACATAAGCTTTATATTCGTATACCATTACGATAATAAGAGCTGAGATCGCAAATAGTGTTGTAACTTTTCTTATTGAACCGTAAGTGAGTTTGTATTTTTTTCTAAGCAGCCGATATATGAATGTGTACGTACTGCATATTTTTGCATGCATTTTTGCTGCATTGCAAGTGCATATTTTTCATTTTCTAATAAAAATTTGTTAAGGTAATGCCGTGTTCTTATTGCGGTGGCTACAGTTCTGCTGAAAACTTGAGTAGCCAATGCAACTCGCATTTTTTCAAATATATTGGGATATACGTGTCCAGTATATCCCGGCTAACAATACCATCAGGTGTTTCCATTTTTGATTGCATTAGGTTTGATTGCAATTGATTTTATTAGATGAGGGGTATCAAAAAAGGCACAAATTTTCTTTTCTTCACCATCTAATGTAAAATAAGGTGTTTCATCAGTCACTCCTAATAATTTGTAAACCTTTCTGTTTTTAGACCCTTGATCACAACCCTAGCTTGTATTTGGAATCGAATTGTAGCCAATAATTTAACGTTATCATTAATTAAATTGATCAACTGTTGTCCGGACATACCTTTGGCTGAAGCATGGTAAGTTAAAATATACTTATATTGGCAAAAAAAACCCTCTCACCATAAACACTAATATATATTTCGCCATCTTAGTCTTGCTTTCATTTCCGTCATCCGCGTAGGCCTGAATCAAATCTAGTTTGAAATCGTACTTTAAATCCCGTATAATAATTAACTCGTCAAATAATAGAACTGCGTTTCGATGTTCTAAAAATAAATTTTTTACTTTCCATTTTAAAATTTCAACGACATTTTCATTTGGACCTGGCCCAAGATTTTTAATCGGCATCCATTTTAAAATTGAATTTTTAGATGGTAAGTTCAATTCTAAATTGTTCCGAAGAAATCTGTAACAGGCTGGGGATATAAAAAAACATATTGGGCTATGTTTCGTTGTTCATCAGTGTATTTTAATGTTTTTGATTTTCTACATAATGTCATTTTTGCAAAATCTTTGATAGTTAAACTTAAATTCAATTTGCCAATCTGATTTATCATAAATTCTGGATCAATTTTCTTATTTGGAAGAAGTCTTCCCTGAGTCCGAATTTTTAAATTAAGTAATGATTTTCTGTTTGTGTCATATTTGGTTTTTAATGTGTCATCTCGTTTTTAAGCGGTAAATATTTTTGTAAAAATCACAAATTTTAATTTGTTTTAAACAGTTATTGCAAGCCACTTTAATGCTGCAAGAAGAACTTGTATGTGCCTTTGGAGATTTTATATTCTCAAAATCAAAAATATTCATTTCGGGCAATGCTCCACAGTGTGTATATCTGAATAGTTGGTATATCGTCAGGAGTATTTGCGTCTTTTGATGTTGTTGCAGAATCAGCCAAATATAATTTTTGAAAGACATTTTTTTTCCATTTATTGTTCCCTTTATCAGAATCAACTAAATGTTTTTGGCAAATATTTAACTTTTTACCTTTAATTTCATTTAGGATTAAACATTGTTTAACCCAAATATGGAAAAAATCCGAATCTTCTTTCGGGAAACTGAACAATTTTCTGTAAAGGTGGCTTGTTCTAGTTGCTTTGCAGCTTGCAATAGCACACGGAATTCCACTTACCATGTGATTTTCTTTATCGAAGAAAGCCATTTCAACAATTCAAATAAATATAGGATATTTGCAATAATAATAGAAATTAAAATAATAACCTAATTTGAATTATTGATTTTCAAATATCAAAATAAAAAAAATTCAAAATTGGATAATTTTAAAAATAAAAACACATATGTATATAGATTTTTATGTACAGAATAAAAGTTCCTTCGATTGGAAATCAATTATTATAAATATTTATATCAAATATTTAAAAAATAATCTAAAAAAATGTAAAAAAAAACTAAAATATATAAAAATTACTCCACTAATTTTTATTTACTATCTATTCGATAACTCGCTTGCTTATATGTTGTGCCACAACCGCATCAAACTAAATCTCTAGTTCGAATGAAAATAAAATACTTTTTGTATTCTTGTCATATATCCAAAACCAATAATATTTTTCATTTGCATTGGGAGAAAGAGAGTCATTAGCCATATCCGTTATTATTCGTATATTTTACTATGTTGTTCGTGCGATCATACTTTATTTACAAATAAAAAATTCTTGCATGAGGGAAAAACGAAGCCAAAAATTTAAACGAAAGTAATAATAAAAACGATCTTGCTAGTAAATAACAGAATGTACACAACAAAACAACAAAGCGTCACAATTACAAAATTTTAGGTTTCTTGTTGTAAAGTAAGGATAGTATGATTTTCTGTGTTGCGACTTTCTCTAGAGTTGGTATAGTTTAGTAAAAAAGCACTTTTTCTAACTCACAGAAAAAATTCATTTTCATATACATACAAATAAAATACTCCAATACTCCACTTATTGGAACAAAAGCGAACAAGGAAAACTTAAATCCAACTCCGAATTTTTCAAGTAATTCATCGAGATTATTAGAGTCAAATTCAATAATATGAGAGTCAAGCCATTTGTTTAGAATCACCTAATATTATTAAATATAGGTTTATGCTAAAACATACATGAAATGGCAATTTTTTGGAAATCATGTTTTAATTTTATGATTTTTATGTGTTGAATCTGTAGCACTAATTAAAAAATAAATATGGGACGGTTTTTTTTTAGTTATTATTTTTTAAGGTATAGAGTGTCAAATATCTTAAAATGTCATGGACTTGGTGTTAGAAGATAAAAAAAAGGAAAAAATTAAATGGGAAAAATTCAAAAAGACGTTTCTGCATCAATTTTTTAAAAAAGGAAATTGTCTCCTTGTACCTTAAAAAAACTACAACAAAAATCAAGTTGCATCAATTGTTTGTTTTACTCAGTGCTACACATTCTAAACATAAAAATCATAAAACTAAAACATGACTTTCGGTCCCATATAAAGAATTTGTGATTTCACGTAATTTTCTCCTTATGTCTAAAACAGTAAAATCTATTCAAACTCGCAAAGTAAATGATAGAAACTTGATCTTTTAAAATATGTTCAAAAGATTTAAATAGGGTTGAAACTATTAAAATCGGTCTCAAATTAGAAAGCAATTTTGAATCATTTATTTTAAGAATAAGTTAAGCTTTTTCATTACATTACATTAGAAATTTTCTTGTTTTTCCAATTTTGTTTTAGGCGACCAATGTACGAACATGACGTGTCATGGTATTTTTAGAATTATATTTTGCTAAAATAGTAATAACCCGGCGAGAATTGAACAAAACAAATTGTAAGTTGTAATTCAGGAAAAAAATTTGTCGATTCTCTTGCTTGATAAGATCAAAGACTATATTAAAATGTATGATAAAAGCTAACGGTAGGTAATTTATTAGTTATGTTCCTAAATACTTGTAATTTTTACTAATTGTACCATACTTATTTTGAAACAGAAAATAATTGCAGACAAAGGTTTAAAAACAAATAAATTGAGTAAGATTCACATTTTAATTCCGGTGCATTTTTAATTGTTCGAAAAATTTATAATTGCGTACAAATAACGACAAAGGTAAATGTTAGTTGTAAATAAATATATCGATTGATTATTTTGTGCATCATTTATCAATTTTCCTTAACAAAAAATTTCAGTTAGTTTTACTAATTAAACACTAGATTTTTATTAATTCGTTTTATGTTTTTTTGACGCAAACTTGGCAAAGACGTAATACAAACTAACAAAAATTCAAAACGAAACAAGTTCCGAAAAATTTCGAAATTTCAACAAAAGTGAAGTAAACCAACACGGAAAGTTGAACAACGACATTGACTCGAAAACGTAAGCTTCTATCCGTTCTCTAATTTACAGTCCAACATCTATTGCATGTTATTTCGTTAGGGGGAAAGAAACCTTGCATCGTAGTAAGTAACCGGGGAACTTTTTCTCTTATATTGGAAGCTTGAGTATGCTTTACGCAGTAATTACAAAAAAATGTTATATTAATGGCCGCATACATGTCACTAACGATGCATGTTAAAAATATAAAATAAAATTTTGTCGTAAACTTGTAGTAACCTTAGTATTTTGTAACATGATTCAGGGCTCTGAGTGCATTAATATAATTTACAATAATACAACAAAAGTGAAATTATAGGCGCAGTACTTTAAAAAACTACCAAAAATACCGCCATGTTTGTGCCATGTTAGTTAACATGCCATGAAGCGTATTCATGTTGAAATACATATAATTCAATTTGCTACACTAGTTGCAATTTTTTTTATACAAGCTTCGATTAAATTTTTCAATTTGACCTGAACGTGTACCATGATGGTCAATAAATATCCATTAAACAAAAGTAATAAATTCTTAATGTAAACTTACAATTTTTTTTTTTTATTATAATATAAAAGATAATCAATCACTGACATCACATCTAGCTAGATAAAAAAAAATAAATAAATAAATATAGAACCCCCAGAACATAGATAAATTAGTTCATCGAACTACGAGTATTTATTATACGTATACAGTTATGCAGTTACATAAATTTCCTCGCTTGCATCAATACATCTAATTGATATGATCGATGTAATGATAATAAATGACCAAAAATTGATTAAATTGATAAGATTTTGTATAACAAATATGGCGCATAAAACTTTGTACTTTTACAATTGACAATAATTTAATTTAACGAAAGCACTACAATCCACTCACAAATTTTTCTGGTTTCAATTTTATGTTTCGTCTTCATACTGCGAACGTATGTACATACAGTTATATGACGACGATGACAAAAATAATTTGCTTTGTTTCAATTCATGTATTAGCAGTTGAAGCAGCATATATAGAGATGGTAACCATATGGTTATGTTAGTTTTTCTGATGATGTTGGAATTTTTTTTTTTTATAAGTATTTTATAGATAAAAATAATCATAGATAACAAAAAATAAATAAACTTTTATTTTTGTCGATTGTCATGATTATTTTTCTTAATTTTTTTTTTTTTATTATATTGAAAATCGGATAACCACCTGAAAAAATGTATTTTGATCGATTTCTTACGAGTATAACCACCATAACAATGAAATAGATAAATTATTATTATTGTTATTGTTATTATCATCAAGTGCTGTTTTTTTGTCAATGATCCAATCAATCTCCTTATATTTAATAATTTCTCATCTATTTTCGATCAAAAGAACTAAAATTTTGATCTATTCGCATTTTTTGAACAAATCGAGAGAACGTAAGGACATCTTCTATATAATAAAAGAAAAAAATGATTGAAGATGTTATCAAACTGAATATTTTTTTTTTTTTATCAATAACAAATTAATATTTAATTTTCTAGTACTTCAACAAATACTTTGTGTTTTATTGTATACTTTGGTCCCAATCAATCTAAAATTGATTAGTATAGATACGAGTAGATATAAAGAACTTCATCGTAAAAATTGTTTTGTGTATTACAAAATAAAATATTTTTTATGAAAAGGTACTTCAAAAGTTGCTACTTTTATTCTTTTTTATATTTGCCAATTTATTTATGTTAGTTTATTAGAAAGAAATTAATATAGTTGTAAACAGTTGAAAAAGGAAAATCATTGTCAATTTGGCGAATAACAATTAATTTAGCGTACTGGGGCGTAAGAGACAATTTATAGATTTGTGGCCTTTTGTGTGTTATTTAGTTTAAATATTTTACCCTTAGCACCCGCAGCCGCTAGGGGCCCGCGGTTAAAGGGGCCCACGAGAATTATTAGGCATTCGAATATTAGTCTAAAGTCAAGATCAGATGGATGGTAGCTCAGATTAAGCTTTAAGTTGTTCAACCTTTCAAATTTGGAAAATTGAACATTTCTCGGAAACTTTGAACAAAATCCGGTGGTCTAGTTTTTAGAGTAAGAATATATTATTCGTGTTACCATTAAATATTTTTTAAAGCCAAAATAATTTCTTCTCGGTTGCTGAAGGTTAATGTCATAGTAATTACATGTAAGCTGACTCCATATAGAAAGAAAATGGCTTTAAGTTCTAACAGGTATTTAGAACTAGAAGAAAATTTACCAAACTCGTTTGAAATCAAAGCTTTTGACATCAAACGATAACGATTTTAGTATTTGCTGGGTTGATTTTTTTGTAATATACGTTTTGCAATCAAATTTTACCACCTTTGCACTTCAAATTCAACCTTTTACAAATCAAGTTTTGATTAAAGGTTGAATCTGATTTGCAAAAGATTGAATGTGATAGATATAACCTCTCGTTTACCAAATTTTAATTTAACGGTTTTATTTTAAAAAACTATTCTAAATAAAAAAATTGTAAATTTAACACTTATTAAAATTTCTCGAGGTTATTGGAGTATAGCATGGAAATAGGATGCGTGAATGGTCAGAGACTTAATTGGTTATTCGGTCTTTCAAAACTGAATATGTTTGAAATTGTCAGGTATACTTGATAGTTCGATGCTACTCGAGGATCTCTCGGAGAATAGTTCGATGCTACTCGGTTCCATTATTATTCATAAAGTTGGTTTTTTGAACTTAGCCTTAGTCAGGGGTTCCGCGGGGGAAGGCCTCACAAGGGCTTCCGCCATAAAAGACACTGGTTAGGCCTGGAGGCTCTCTGGCAGCGGGGGCCAGCAAGGACAAAAAAAGCATGAGGGTGGTGGCGGTGCTGAAAAGGAGGCTTAATAGGGCCTTCAGAAGGGGCCTTCGGTAAATTTAAGGCACACATCGCCTGCCTGCAGATAAACCTGCATCATGCAAAGGCGTCTTCGGACGTCCTTTGTCGTAGGTTTATCTGCCAAAACATCGGAATGGCTCTAATCCAGGAGCCATGGGTGACTGGTAACCAGATTAGAGGTGTACCAAATAAAGTGGGTAAGTTAATTTATCATAACGGAACTCAGAGTCCAAGAGCGGCTGTGTTGGCTAGTTCGCAAATTAATTTTATTCCCATTTCAGAGTTCATCTCCAGGGACTTGGTTGCAGTAATGGTGGAGGTTCTGGGTGAAAAAGGCAAGCAGGAGGCTATAATGGCCTCCGCCTACTTTCCTGGAGACTCAGAGTTAATACCTCCACTTGACGTTAGGCGGCTCATAGCTCATTGCAAACGCAATGGGCTGGCCTACCTGAAAGGATGCGATGCAAACGAGCACCACACGTTGTGGGGTAGCACGGACATCAATAACAGGGGTGAGTACCTTTTTGAATTTCTGATCTTAAATAATGTAGACATTGTCAATAGGGGAAGGAAACCTACTTTTATGAATGCGATTAGGCAAGAGGTCCTAGATCTGACACTTGCTAGTCCGCATTTCAGCGACTTTGTCAAAAACTGGAATGTGTCTTAAGAGGCCTCATTATCGGATCACTTGCACATCAGATTCGATTTAGCGGCTGAGACCATGCAGCGGCAGGAAATCAGAATTCCAAAACTGACCGACTGGGACTCTTATAGAGTATCATTCAAAACAGAAATGCCCTCGGCTGTAGGGAACATAGAGTCTCCAGAGGGTTTGGAGATCTGTTCAAACCAGCTGCATAATTCTATACACTTGGCTTACGAGAACAGCTGCCTTGTTAAGCGAAGAAAGTCCACAAAGATGGTCCCTTGGTGGAACGGGACGCTGGGTAAACTGAGGAAAAAATCGAGAAGATTATTCAACAACGCTAAACGCACCGGTGAATGGGGCGAGTATAAGATGGCCTTGACGGAATATAATCTCGAACTAAGGAGATCCAAAAGGGCTACCAGGAGGAATTTCTGTGAGGGAATCAATGAATTGCCCTCTGCAGCTCGCCTCCAGAAAGTCCTTTCCGGGGATCATTGAAATTGTTTAGGACTTCTCCAGAAGCAAGATGGGGGGTTCACTGAAAACCGGAAGGAAACCTTAGAGGTACTGTTAGAGACCCACTTTCCGGATTCAGTAGTGGTAGGAGCCCAACAGGACTCGCATGATCCTTCAAGTGAGGTGGCCTATGCGCCTTACAGTAGGATCTGGAGTCTCTCTGGAAATATTTTCACACCCAACAAGGTGCGATGGGCTATTGGGTCTTTCAAACCTTTCAAATCCGCTGGAGGGGATGGTATCTTTCCAGCTTTACTTCAAAAAGGTATTGAGGAAATACTCCCCAGCTTGATCCAGATGTTTCGGGCAAGTTATGCTTTTAACTATATTTCGAAACTGTGGAGGAAAGTAAATGTTGTGTTTGTACCAAAAAGCGGGGGTCGTCCAGACACCTAGGCTAGGGCATATCGGCCAATAAGCCTAACATCGTTTCTTTTGAAGACGATGGAAAAAATCCTGGACTATTAAATTAGAAGTGAGGTCCTTGGAAAGAATCCGCTGCATCGGGACCAGTTTGCGTATCAAACTGGTAAATCTACGGTTATGAGCCCTTAGCGGGCTAGTCACGGGGATTGAAAAAGAATTGACATATAAAGAAATTGCCCTTTGTGCCTTTGTGGACATTGAGGGGGCGTTTGATAATACCTCCTATGGATCTACGGAGAGGGCAGCAATGTGAAAAAGGGTTTCACTTTCTACAAATAGGTGGATCCGTTCCATGCTGGAACATCGTGAGATTACTGCCAGACTAGGTGGCGAATCAGTAACCATCAAGGCCGTAAAGGGCTGTCCCCAAGGAGGCGTACTATTTCCTCTTTTGTGGTCATTGGTTATTGACAGACTACTGGTCCTTCTGAGTAGCCATGGGTTTGTTGACCAGGGCTATGCGGATGATGTGGCTATCATAATCAGAGGCAAGTTTGATGAGGTCATTTCTAATCGCATGCAAAATTCACTCAATATAATATGGCAGTGGTGTTACCAGGAAGGACTCAATATCAATCCAAGCAAAATTGCCATTGTTCATTTTACGAGGAGGAAAAAGCTTGCGCTTACAGCTCCCTCGTTAAACGGTACTACTGTTCCTTTTTCCAGCGAGGTTAAATATTTAGGGGTTATCCTAGATCAAAGACTGAACTGGAACCAACATTTGTTGAAAGTTCAAAATAGAGCCATCAAGGCTCTCTGGGCCTGTCAAATACTCTATGGGCGTACTTGGCGACTACAACCAAAAATGGTCTACTGGTCATTTCTTACAATCATTAGGCCTATGGTCACCTACACATCGGTTGTATGGTGGCCTAAAACTGAGCAGAAGACAACGCAAACCTTATTGAATAAGGTTCAGCGTGTAGGTGTTACGGGCTCAATGAAGTCATAGCCAACCGCGGGGGTGGAGACACTTCTAGGACTGACATCGTTACACCTCCATATCAAAAAGGATGCTGCAAGTATGGCCCTGAAAATGCTGGCGGAAGGAAATATAAAACCAGGCAATATGGAGGGTCATCTGGAAATCCTTAAGGAATTTCAGACAGACCCTACCATAGGAATGCCTTCCGACTTTATGCCAGCTAAACTGGACTTCCACAAACCATTCTGTGTTAGGTTACCTGACCGGGATGTGTGGAGGGCAGGTGGACCATCATTTGAGCTAGGGTCCATGGTATGGTTTACAGATGGATCAAAAACGGAAGATGGGGCAAGGATAGGAATACACGGAAGTGGCACTACCCTCTCGAAGTCCTTGGGTACCAATACTACCGTTTTTCAAGCAGAAGTACATGCTATAGAACTTTGCGCTAGTATAATCATAGCAAAAGGCCTAAACGATGCAAAGATTTATATTGTATCAGACAGCCAATCGGCCTTAAAAGCTCTTAGGTCTTGTACCGTTGAGTCAAGGCTGGTATGGGATTTTCTGATGGTTATTAAACATCTGGCAGGCTCAAATAAGGTAACACTTATGCGGGTGCCAGGTTATACTGGAATCGAAGGAAACGAGGCAGCTGATGGCCTCGGCCGTAAGGGTTCTGCCTCTCCATTTATTGGACCAGAACCCTTCTGCGGTGTCACTAAGGGACACCTTAGAGCAGCGGTAAAACGCTGGAATGATGTTCAAAAGTCCTCCTACTGGCGCAGAATTCCAGGTTTACGACAGGCGAAGAAATTTATATCACCTTCGTCTGTCGGGGTTAAGGAGTGTCTTGAACTTAGGAAACCTGAGTTTAGGCTGCTTACTGGCTTCCTCACAGGTCATATCCCCTTTAGGTATCACCTTAATAAGATGGGCCTAAGTACGACAGATGGATGCCGCTTCTGCGGTCTGGAAGCGGAATCAGCGGAACATGTTCTGTGCCATTGCCCAGCCATTTTCCAGCAAAGACTGCAACATCTAGGAGGGAGAAGAATGAGCCCGGATAGTATGTATCTTGTACCGGCCAGTAGTATTGTCAGATTCATTAAGAGCCTGAATATTGACTGGACGGATAACTAAGTAGGGTCCAGCACAATAGACCTTTTAGGTCGCTGTGCGAGGTGGCTTATCGCCCACATGGCCCTCCAGTAAATAATAATAGTGTAGCATTTTGCTTATTAGTATTAGTGATATTAAGTTATACTTGACAAATAATTTGATATTTACACGAACTTTTAGAATTTTTCGAAATTTTCGTTAGTTTTCTCGATTTTTCAGCCTTTTGTTTGAGATCAATCGAGATAATATAAAGACTAATCGAATTTTTCTGAGGTAATCGAGATTGTTCCGCGGTTTATTCTAGATTTCTAAAATTTTTCGACATTTCTGGGATGTTCGAGAATTTTAAAGATTTTCAAATTTATTCGATTTGTAAGTTAATTTTGAGTTGTGGTAACTTTACACATATAAATCTGAATCGCGATATTTATTAGGTTTTTCGAGTTTTCGATGTTTTTCCAATTTCTTAGGTTATTTGAAATTATTCAAGAATATAGAGAAGATTTACATTTTATTAGCGCGAATAGGATTTTCTTTGTTTTTACATACTTACGGCTAATTCGATATTTTAGAACATTGAAAGACTTCTACTACTTGGAAAATTTGATATTTTTGAGATTATTTTAAAATTATTGATAGTTTTCAAATTATAACTGAAATTTGAAATGCCTTATCGATATATTTAGAAATCGCCATAGAATTGGGTCGATTGCAAGAAATTTTCATTTTCGTTCTCTCGAAATCAGACACTTTTATTTAATTCGAGGCTGGACAATAGGAAAAAATAAGTTTTAATAAGGCCCAAGAAAAATTTACGGGGGGCCCGAAATTTATAGTTACGCCACTGCATCAATCTGCACATCATTTGTTGATGCCTTTTAGCGAACGTCATTTGAACTTAATAAAAATTATTTATTATCTCAACGAGGTTGCTGGTTTGGTTCGTAAAGTCTATCAAAAATAAACGGAAAATGTGTCGCTAGGCACAAAATTTTAATTGACTTTAATCCTAAATTACTTCTAATAATATTAATGTTAATAGGGCAATTCTTCTTTTTTTATTTTATTAATTTTTAGTTGAATGTTAATTAATTCATGTAATTTCTAATATGCTACCGGTGATTAGACCATTTTTAGTGTGTTTCGATTAACACGAGAAGTATATTAGTATTTACGAACAGTAATTCAACGAAACCGACTAATAGCCGTAATTCTATTTATTGTATTATATGATTTTAATATGTTTCGAAGATTGTAAGAGAATTCAATCCAGTTTAGAACTGATGAGCTTATGATTCGCTAGTACTTAACGCACAGCACATTCTGTATATATAGAATGTAAATTGTGGTATAATCAGTCCAGTTGCCGCGGCCTGATGAGAGGATTGATTTCTTCATAATCATAAGCTCATCAATTCGAAACTGGATTGAATTCTCTTACAATCTTCGGAACATAATAATATCATACGATAATACTCTAACAACTGGTCGCAAATATCGACGCCACCCATGTATTTGTTGTATTCACCGAAAGCTTTTGGACAATCGATTTCAATAAATTTTCTCCCATCGTTTCGCTTTACCCATAGGGCTTATGCCAGCTATTGTAGAAGCTATTGTGACATATTTTGTGTCTCTCCATTTCACTAGTGAAATGTTGTGTAGCCCGTCATCGTACTTGAACTCATGGGCTTAACCTCTAACCATACGAGCGTCTTGCTTGAATTTTACGTCTTTAAACCTGTTGTTATTTATCGTTCCAATAGCTAAATAGTTCAAGTCCTGCAATTTTTTCAGCAAAGGTATTGATGTAAAAAATCGAACAAAATAAATGAAACCACCAGCTGGAATGGTTTCTACTAGATTTAGGACGACTGCTGCACCTAACCCTATTGTCTTGTCAAATTTTCCTAATTAGCCCTCATATATGTTAAAATCCATTACAAGGCATTTTATGTCGTAACGACCAATTTTTTTATTCACAATGGCCTGAGCCTCACTATAATAAATTCACGAGGATGACAGCGGCCGGTAAAAGGAATAACCTGTTCATCAATGGAATAATGCTCGACATTTCGCAAAATATTTTTACACCTTGCCTTCACGGCATCTATAATTGCCTGGATTTTCCAGAAAAGGTTGACCTCAGTTGGCAAACTGCTTACATCCCTATAATGTAACACTAGCCTTAATATTCTAAACCAATTTTTGCTCATTTCGGAAGCAATTTTATCCAATTTATATCCCAGTCTCCAATATAAAGCAATTTGTGGATATTTAATTGTTCCCATTGCAATCAAAATCCCGTAAAGCTTTTTTATTTCCAGTGCGGTGGTTTTTAGTTCGGACCCTGCCGCTTTTAGATGGTACATATTTGTATATAAGGCTGCATTTTTGTAATGATTTTGGTCAAAGTATTTTTCTAAATAACTAATAGGTGTACCAATCTTCACAGAAGGGGCACATGTGTGAAATATTGTTAGGGTCCTTGCAGCAAATGGGGCTTGTGTCCATAACGTTGACGTATTTGATGTTGGGCTACCTACGAACAGATTATATATTTCAAAATATTAGTAGAGGTAAATATTATACAATTTGTTTTTGCCTGAAGTATCCCCATATAGACTAGTTTGGTCGTGGTCTCCTCAAGATCATCAGTGGTCAACATATTTATTAAATTTGATGTAGCCACAAAGTCTGGATCATCGCCATCACAATCGAATCCTTCATCACTAGAATTTTCTAAAATTTGTCTAAGTTTAATTACCTACTTTAAACGACACTGAAAAAATATTAAATTTTTGTTTCAGTGAGAAAAAATCAAATCAATATTAACAAACTCACACAATTGTGTATGTGCAAGTTTACAACTAAATATTTTATATTGTTACGTTTTTGCCTTGTCACTTAAGGTTCGTATCACTGGATTGTGAATAATACAAAATCAATTAAATTTATCCCAACGAATTTATTTATTTCACAAAATTTATTACAACACAGTTTATCAATAAAAATTCACAAAATCGCTTTATTTAAATTATTCTCAAATTTTACTAATCACTTTTATTTTTTATTTCGCACAAAAACACTTTTTAAATCACTTTTTAATTACTTTTAATCTTTAAACTATCGCTTACCAAATATAACTAATCCAATTCGACTTCGTTCGCCTTTTTATATACACAAACCAAACTTATAGAAAGCTCAAGACTTATCCAGTCAGAATAGCGTAGAAACATTACGTAACAATTTTTATCATGGAAAATTCCATTTTAGTACAATTAAACATTGAGCTATTCATTTAACTTCTTCTATTACACACTAGGTGTCACCGTCACAATATTGAGACGGTGACACCTAGTGTGTAATAGAATAAGTTAAAATTAATAGCTCAATGTTAAACTGTTCTAAATGTAATTTTCCATGATAAAATTGTTCTACACTATTCTAACTAGAAAAATCATGAGCTTTCGAGAAGTTTGGTTTGTGTATATAAAAAGGCGAATGAAGTCGATTTGGATTTTAGTAATATTTGGTAAGCGATAGTATAAAGATTAAAAAGGAATTAAAAAGTGATTTAAAAAGTGTTTTTGTGCGAAATAAAAAGTAAAACTGATCAGTAAAATTGGCGAATAATTTATATAAAATGATTTTGTGAATTTTTATTGATAAACTGTGTTGTAATAAATTTTGTGAAATAAATAAATTCGTTGGAGATAAATTAAATTGATTTTGTATTATTCACAATCCAGTGATACGAATCTTGAGTGACAATCCAAAAACGTAACAGTACTTACAAATTAATTTAATTTTTAATTGGGTTGTACATAAATTTGAAACATTTATTATTCTAAATTTGATCAATAAATTTAATTTCATTTAATATATTTAATTATATATTTACTTACTTTTAATGTGTAATGTGTTGTACCTGACCACACGATTTGACAGCTAATAACTAATTTCCTGCCAAAGTAAACACTTAAGTTATCTGTGAAATAGCTAGTTTCAATGTTGAAAGACAGTTGTCAGGGCTTTTCACAGAAGAGATTTAATTAGTTAAACTGTAAGAAATTATTAAATTAAGAGATATTTTTACATACACCATTGTGCATGCTGGTTAAATTCTCTTACTTTATAAAATAAATACGTTAATTTATAACTACCTGTAAATTGAGATACACAGTTGGGTTAATTGGACGATATTAGATACAGAATTTAATTGTTCTGGTGTTTTACCAAGCATGTTTCTTTGGTCACACAATTGTGTGGGTTGGGTAAATAGTGTGGCAAAAAAAACACTTCATTGTGGTTAATAAAGGCATGGATAGTTATTTTTAAGACCAAATTTTTAAAAGTTAAACTTTTTTAACGGAGGTTCCAAGAAGCTAAGATTCAAATTCAATATTTTTTTAATTTTCTATATTTGATAGCGTTGAACGCTAAGAAACAAAAACCGTTAAGAAACGAAAATATCGGTTCATTAATATCCTTGAAAACGTGAATACTTTTAGAGGGCGTAACTCGAGAGAGTATGGAAGAAAGTTTTGTTCTACAAAATGAGTTCCACTACTCCATTATTTTTAAAACGCACACAATAACCCTAGGTAAAATCAGGGTCCCATATTGGTTACAAGGGGGTCCATTCATACAATACAGTGAAAATACCGAAAAATTTATTTCGGCCAAATTTTTGATTCATTCATAAGATACAGTGAAAAAACTGAAAAATTCAGTTTCCCGAAGTTTTCTTGAAAAATTCTTTAGCTCCTTAGACTCGATCGATTTTCTTAAGATAGCTTGTGCAGACGTGTTATGGCCCCAGGTACCCAAAAACCAGGATCCTATTTTGGTAACAGGGCGGACCCGTCCGAAAGATACAGTGAAAATTGAAGAATTCAGTTTGGCTAAATTTTTGTGAACAATTCTGTATCTCCTTAGACTTGATCGATTTTCTTAAGATTGGTTGTGCAGATATGTTATGACTACAGGTACCCAAAAATCAGGGTCCTATTTGGGATACAAGGGGATCCATCCATACGATACAGTGAAAAAACTGAAAAATTCAGTTTAACCTAATTTTTTTGAATAATTTTGTAGCTCTTTAGACTCGATTGATTTTCTTTACCCCAGGTATCGAAAAATCAGGGTCCCGTAGTTACAAGGGGTCCGTCCTTACGATACATCAAGAAATCTAAACGATAGATTTTTTTATTTCAATACGGAACAGTGAAAAACTGAAAAATAAAATGTATCCCAATTGTAATCGATAATCTCCCTGTCTGTCATTTGTTTAACTGAAAATCCATCTTTTGGGAGATAAGAGATTAGATTTAAAGATACATTTTCATGTAAACTAATAACATACAGGAATATTATTTTAATCATTTACATATGTTTAAAGTTCGAGAAGTAAACAATGAAATGTACTGTCTGTAGCTACTACTATAACAATTTATAATTTATAAATTATAATAAGCCGATCAGAAAAGAAATATCATTCAAGAGATTTTATTAACATGATCCGATTTGAATTTTTGCTTTGCTAAAATCGAATGTATTCATAGTGCGCTTGAAGAGCGTTTCGTTGTAAATAAATTAGACGATCTTAGCGAACGCGAAACACGAATAACAACTATAATATGTAAATACAAAAAAAAAACTATTATTAAAACAACAACAGACAATGGACAATAAAAGTAGGATAATTATAGCATTATTGGTCGAATTCTAAACCAATAACAAAATTGCAAATTCATGTAGAACAAAACCAATAATATTATGTAATTTTTAACCTCAAAAAAAAAAAAAGCATTTCAAAAGCTCAGTATTTATTTTATTACATAACCAGTATACAGACTATCTCTGAATCGTAATAAAATAATTGAAAAAGATATAAAAAGATTTAATTATAATAATAATAATAATTACTTAACAACTTTATGTCTAATAAAATATAAAAATAAAAAAATGTTTTATTTTTTATTATTCCATTTTCATTTGGATATTTAAGACGTCAGACAAAGATTATTACTATTAATATTTCCAGCAAAACAAAAACAATACCAGCAAAATTCATAAAGATCAAACAGAGATATGATATTATGCTCCAACAAAAATAACATCGAAATTAATATAAAAAAAAAAAAAAATTGGTCCATAAACCAAAAGTAGTTTTCTGGTATGAATTTTTTCTTTGTGAATGTGCTTTTCATATTTTAATTAAAGACGATAATTATCTTATTTTTATGCCATTGTTATTGTAATTATAATTATAATAATAATAATAACAGTATTAATATTATTATTATTATTACAAATGAAAGAGAATTAAAATCGTATAATAAACAAAAATATAAGTTTATAATGAAAATATTTTACCATTTCTCTTCGCACAATGAAAAACACAAAAAGCTTGAAAGTTTTTTTTTTTTCGCACAGTAATAGTTTTACTACAACTTTTCTATTACTATTGTTGTTATTATTATTTTAAGTTTTATGATAGACGTTTCTAGTGTTATCTTAATTTAAGCATTTTTTTTATGTTGTTATTATGTTTTAATTTATACTTTTTTTTTTTTAACAAAAGAGTAATCAATGAATGACATTTATTATTTCACGAGGAATTATGAATTGAAACATTTTTTTTTTTGTATTTTATTATATTTCGGTATATAAGCGGTAAAGTGGCTAAATGTTTACGCTGTTTAAACTGTAAACTGTGTATAAAAAAATATGAAATAACTGTCGATTTATGATTTTTGTTGGTGGTTAAATAATAAAAATGTTTGTAATGGTTTTATGAAAACATAAAATAATCTAAAAGAAAAATTTAACTTCTTTTATGCTTACCTCCTCTGTGTGTAGTTTAAGCAGAAGTTCAAACCTGATAATTGGTAAACTAAAGTTTGTAAACAAACTTTTGAGACAACAGTAAAGTGTTAATTTTTTGTTGTCCTAAGTTTTGCACACAAAAAATTATTTGTCTATGATTAGCATTTAACTTTCGTATAGATTTTATTATTTTATTTACAGCTTGCGGATTGTGGGCAAAGAAGGTTATGACCTTTTACTAATTAATTAATAGCTAAGAAGAAATAGAGAATTAATAGGAGAACCTGTTGTTGCTATTGGGATCGTCGTAGGTCGGGTCTTGTGTATTAGAATTATTATAAATCAGAACAAGGAAAAACAGAGTGATCGTTTGAATATCGAACGCCCACAAATTCAATATTTTACGCTTTTGTTGGTACGAAATGTTCTCGGAAATGGGAAGAGCGAGAGATGCATGTACCGTTAGACAGAGGAAATAATGAAGATTCAGAATGCGTTTGGCCAAGCTACGTTTCAAAAACGAGCGTTTTTTTTGTAATTTAAGGGTTTGTTCGACAAAAGACACACCGATTTTAGGGAGAGATTTGTTTTTACCTGTTTATAAATAAAAAGGGTTCGGTAAATTCGGAAACATATGAAATCAGATTGATAGGGATGCGGCTCGCCGGGCTCTTCATAAAACTATTTTGGTTTGTGAAAATCTTGCAAGTGATGTGAACAAAACAGAAAAGGTCGACTTTGTTATTGTTTTTACTTATTTTTAGATATATCTCGATAACGGTTGAATAGCCGTTAATAAAAAAAATCGGCTTGATGAGCTCTTTATAAAACTTTTTTTTTTTTTTGGAAATCGTTTCCTCTGAAGTAGAGAAAATAAGAAAAATTATTTTATTTAAATAGACGCCTCTTAATTAGAAATGCATTAAACTAGAAATGCATTGCGCACGTAAATACAGGGTGTCCGGGTTTGGGATGCTGATCCGTCATAGGGTGATTCCTTGGTTCATTCTGAGAAACAAATCGTATGTGGAGGGAGGGTCCATTTTTGATACCCTTTGAGATACAGGGTGTTTAAAAAACTTGGTTCAGAAAAAAAGTACACCCAAATATTAAAGTGTAACTCCCAAAATATTTATCGGAGAGCAACCAACTTAGTCTTATTTGGTTGGTAATCGTATAGGCTATTATTAAGGTTTAAGTGGTTATCTTGTATCTGCATTCGTTTGAGAGCTATGGTGATTTAAAGTTAAAAAAAAATATTTGTTTTTTATAAAATCGAGTTTTTCTCAAAAAAAACCGTTATAATTTTTTCTTTTGTTTATTTAATTTTAATTTGTCATGATCTCTTCTACAATCCCCCAATACATTACTTGTACTCACGTGCCATAGTTTTCTTCGTATTCCGTTTATTCTCAGTCTAATTAAGAGAGATGTTATAGTGTTAATATTTTACCAATTTTATTTTGATCTGTAAAACAGTAGGCGATGATTATCAACTCATTTGTTTAAATGTTGGAAAAACCAAAACTAAATATTTTCAGATCCAGTCATTAGTTTCGAGATATTATCTAATGTTGTATCAGTGTTGTGAATCAAAATTTTAATTTATTTAATAAAATTAATATTATAATGGCACAGTTCTCAGGTGAGGAGTATATTAATATCCATTTTGTTTACGGATTTTGCGATGGTAATGCAGCCCGAGCTCGCAATGAATATCAACTCAGATTTCCAACACGTCGCATTCCTGACGCAAGAGTATTTATAAATATTCAAATGAGACTACCAAATATCGTAACAAGATCAAATACCCGGGTGGAGCCCCATTCAGTCTCACCAAACCATTTGGATGTCGACGAAGGTATAATCCGTAATGTAACAGCAAATCCTTCTATTAGCATAAGGAGGCTCGCTTTACAATTAAACGTCTCTCGCTATCGAATTCATTAAGTATTGCACAAGGAGAATCTTCATCCATACCATACAACACCCGTTCAACAACTATTACCGATAGACCGCACTACAAGATTGGAGTTTTGTAATTTGTTGATGGAAAGGAATTTGGACAAGCAAGTTTTGTGAAACGTATCCTATGGACGGATGAATCTCAATTCACAAGAGATGGCATAACAAACTTTCACAATCTACACACGTGGGCTGCTGAAAATCCTCATTCGAAAAAATAAATATCATTTCTGCACCGATTCAGTGTAAACGTATGGGCTGGTGTAATTGGCGATAAATTAATTGGACCATTCATATTACCACCTAGATTAAATGGTGAACGTTATTTACAATTTTTACAAAACGATTTGCCACTCCTTTTTGATGATGTTCCCATTTTAAGTAGATTCTCGCATACATACCAACATGATGGTGCACCTTGTCACTACCATAATAATGTTAGGAATTTTTTTAACGAAAATTATCCAAATAATTGGATTGGAATAAATGGTTCAATTCATTGGCCTGCAAGATCCCCCGATCTAACGGTATTGGATTTTTATTTATGGGGAAGGATGAAGGCGCTTGTATACTCCAAAGAAATTGAAACAAAAGAAGAACTTATACAACGAATACACACAGCAGCACAACAGATAAGGGAAGAATTACCAAGAATTGAAATAAACAAAGGCAAACTTAAACGAATATTAGCATGTATTCAATCACAAGGAGGACATTTTGAGCACCTTTTATAACTCCTCGACCCAAACTTTGTATTGAGAGATTGTAGAGGAGATCATGACAAATTAAAATTAAATAAACAAAAGAAAAAATTATAACGGTTTTTTTTGAGAAAAACTCGATTATATAAAAAACAAATATTTTTTTTTAACTTTAAATCACCATAGCTCTCAAACGGATGCAGATACAAGATAACCACTTAAACCTTAATAATAGCCTATACGATTACCAACCAAATAAGACTAAGTTGGTTGCTCTCCGATAAATATTTTGGAAGTTACAGTTTAATATTTGGGTGTACTTTTTTTCTGAACCAAGTTTTTTAAACACCCTGTATCTCAAAGGATATCAAAAATGGACCCTCCCTCCACATACGATTTGTTTCTCAGAATGAACCAAGGAATCACCCCATGACGGATCAGCATCCCAAACCCGGACACCCTGTATACAAAATAATTCTAGATCCAGTGAAGATGAAGATCGGGTGCTTGAAATTTAAAAATATTTGACACTCTGTAGCTTAAAAAATAACAACAACAACAACAAAAATCGTTCAACAATGTTTTTTTTTTGTTAAATTAGTGTTTCACATTAAAAACATAAAAATCATACAATTAAAACATGACTTCCAAGAAAATGTGATTTGACATATTTTTCACTATAAATAAAATAATAGAATTAAATTCTGTCTAGCTATATAAATAAATAGGGTGAATGATTTCATTCATTGATTCACTTACAAAATAAAAAATCATTAACAACATAATTATTCATAATTTGATATTTATCGAATTAGTGGATTGTCTGAAAAGCTGCACGACTTGAATTCGTTGTATGCGGAAAGAATATCTGCTGTATAAATGTTGTATAATGGGGGACTAAGAGAACTGCCTTGTGGAAGTTCTGTAGTCAATTCAGAATTAGAACTTACTAACTAGTGCTAGGAAAATGATAAGATAACATTTTAAAATTAGTGCGTTGTTCCACACCGAGTCAAACCCCTTTTCAATGTTTGTTTACCCAGACCTTTTTAGGTAAAGCTGAGATATGATTATGTGTTTAATTGTAGCAAGTTGATGGTTAGTTGAATGTCCGTACCAAACGCCAAATTGGTCATTTAAAATAATATTGTGCATTTCAATATGATTTTTAATGGAATTTGACTAAGCAGAGCTGGAAACTTGAAAATAAAACACGGATGATTCCAGATTTAGATTTTAGGTTGTGTCACTTGAAGAAGATATTTTTGACTCAAAAGAAGTTAGCTACAATAGTTAAATACAGTGAAACAAATGAAATGATTCGAATGAGTTCAATGCTTATTTCCAATATTCCTCCTCATTTGAATCATCAGTTAACTCCACATGCATCCCGGAGAACATTGACACCAGGTCCAGCCAATGGTTTTGTCAACAAATCTGCCACCATAGTTTCCGTGTAATCCTTGACAAATGCCTCTCGAACATCAATATGTTTGGTACGCGACGACAATTTCTCCTCCTTAATGAATTTCAAACAACTTTGATTGTCTTCGAAAATTGTTGTCGGTTTTTCAATGCGTTGATCGAAATCATTGAGTAAACGACGAATCCAATTCGCCTCTTGACATGCTTCAGACAACGCAATAAATTCTGCTTCCGTTGATGATAACGCAATGCAATCCTGTCTTCGACTGCAACAACTGAGAATACCGTTACAATACTTGAATATGTAACCAGATTGTGACTTTCTGCTTGTACGATCATCAGCCCAACTTGCATCTGCGTATCCTTGAGATACTTTAATACTCGTTTCAATTCGTTCCAATCCTCCTGGTTTGGACTGGACAACTTTTGTGCTAGAATTGAAACTGCTGCCGATATGTCAGGTCTCGTGTTGACTGATATGTACAGTTAGCAACAGAGCAACTTTTGATATTTGCCGTTGCCTAACAACAAATCCGTATCTCCTCCTTTACCATATACAACTGATAATGGAACTGAGGACTCCTTTACATCAGACATTTGGAAATCCTTTAGTAATTTTCCAATGTAAGCCGTCTGATTCAACGTGTAATAGCCATCTGCTTCCTTCTTGACTTGAAGACTCAAGAAATCCTTAATCTCTCCAAAGTTCTTAATCTTGAATTTCGAACTTAAAAACGTTTCGCACTTGGAGATTATCTCGTTGTTTTGACCAGCAATGACGTCATCGTCAACGTAGATTAATACGTAACATATTTTTCCATCATATTTGTAGGTGTACAAGCATGGATCATTCTTGCTTTGAACAAAACCAAAATCGATGAGAATTTGATGAATAGTTTTGGTTCCAATTGCGCGCTGATTGCTTTAGACCATATAAACTCCGTTTTAGTAGACACTGGAGGTGGTCTCATGAATGTAAATTGTTTCAGACAATTCACTGTTGAGAAAAGCTGTTTTCGCATCTAGATGATAAACCTTCATGTCCTTGTTTGCTGCCACTGTAAGCAATGTTCGAAACGTAGTTTGACGAACAACTGGAGCAAACACCTGATCATAGTCAGTACCGTATTTTTGCCAAAAACCTTGAGCAACAAGCCTTGCCTTACGTCTGACCACTTTTCCATCTGAATAGCACTTTAGCTTGTAAATCCACTTGCAGCCAACTAGATTTGCACCTTCTGGAATTTTCACAAGCTCCCATGTTTGATTCTCCATCAATGACTTCATCTCATCTGTCATTGCTTGAATCCACAGCCTCTTTTAATAACCCTTGATAGTTTCTACGTAGCACTTTGGTTCTTGAATGACTGAACTCACCACGTTAATTTCTTTAATAAGTTTCTTTGGTGGAATTCCTTTGTTAGCACGTTGTGATCGTCTAACGGTTTGCTCTTCAACTTCATTCTGAACGTGATCTGATATTGGATTCTCTTCCTGAACTTCCACGTCGACTAATTCCTTTTGCACCTAATCGCTTTCTGCATCTTCAAAGTTGTTCAACTCTGAATTGTCGATAATTTGTTCCTGTTGATAATCTTCGCTGGACTTGATAGGTAACAAATGGCCCCTTTCGACGAACTGAATATCTCGACTAACTGTGACTCGATCGGTTTCCAGACTGTAACAACGATATGCCTTTGATTCGTAATCATAACCGACCAGCATTGCTTTCACACCCTTTGATTCGAATTTGCGCCTTGTTTGTTTTGGTACATGCATATAGCATTCTGATCCGAATTTTCTGAAGTATTGCACATTCGGACTTTTCTGGAACCAGCCTTTATATGGCGTTTTTTCTGTACCCTTTGTTGGCAAACGATTCTGGACATAGTTAGCCATCATTACAGCTTCGCCCCAAAACTTTTTCTCTAGACCTGCGTCAATTAGCATGCAGTGAGCCATTTCAACCAACGTTCTGTTTTTGCGTTCCGCTATTCCGTTTTGTTGAGGTGTGTACGCTATAGTTCTCTGGATTTGAATTCCGCTCGACTTTAAATAATTGACGAATTCCTTACTGTTGTACTCTCCTCCTCGATCTGTACGGTTGCATTTAGATTTCTTTCCGAATTGAACCTTTACCATGGCAATATATTCCTTGAATTTGCTGTAAACTGATGATTTATTTGCGATTAGGTAGCTCACTGTAAATTTTAAGTAATCATCTATGAATGTCACAATGTAACGATTACCTGACGGTGTGGTCGTTTGCATCAGACCACAAACATCCGAATGAATCAGATCCATGACTGCAACTGCTTTATTACTGGACTTGACCGGAAACTGGATTCGAGTAATTTTTCCTTCAAGACAAACTCTGCACTTGGAGTTGATTTCACAATCCGCTGTACACTCGCTAAAGTTGAAACCTTTAATCAAATTTCGTTTCGCCAATGGTTTCACAACTTTGATGTGTCTATAGCCTAGAACCTTATGCCAATAATGTATGCAGCCATTGGATTCCTTTTTGACCGAGTAAACTTTGTGAGGTTCCTTTAGTCTGTAAAGTTTACCGCTGATTTCGCCAACTGCAATTTGCCGACTGTTTTCCCTTATTTCACACTTGTTGCCCTTGAAATTTACTTGAAAACCTTTTTCCGTTTGTTTTTTGACTGAAAGTAAATTTCCCTTGATATCTGGCATTAGCAACACGTCTGTGATTCTTACTGGAACACTTTGATTTTCCTCATTCAGAAAAACAACTTTAATTGTGCCTTTACCCGCAGCTGTTAATTGTTGACCACTTGCAACGCTTACTTTATCACTACAATGCATGTCGATATTGACGAAAATATCCTTAGAACTGGCAATGTGACATGTGGCACCTGAATCGACAATCCAGCCGTCACCTACTTGATGTGTAACAAACAGTTTTTCTGTTTCATCTTTCGCTAGATTCGCCTTCTGATTACTTCCTTCCTATTTGTTGAGCCATGCTTTGTATTTTCGACAATCCTTTTTGTTGACCTTTCTTTGCTCGTGATGTGTCAACTTTTAATGCAGTGTCATCCGTTGTTCCGCCTCGATCCATTCTTCTTTTGAATTCCGCGAGAACCTTTAATTTAACCAACGTGAGTGTCAATTCACTCTCTTCTTTACCTTCGAGCGCCGTTACCAAACCGTCGTAGCTTGGTGGCAAAGAAGCCAACAACGTAGCACTCCAGCCAATAATTTTCGAAACAGCTCTTTCATGGAATTCAAGTGTTTTTCCGCATCTCCGCCTTCATCAAGCCGCTGTTGCATGATTAACTTCAAAATGTGCACACGATTGCTTGATGTGTTTGATTCATACGTTTGCTTAAGAATTCTCCATGTATTTCTTGCTGAATCTGCACAGATTATGTGATGAATTTGATGGTCTTCTACATTCAATGCAATTGTTGAATGTGCCTTTTCATCATTTGCTGTCCACGCTGCTCTAACTGGTGATAGTTGTACCTCATTGATAACTGCCCATAAACCTTTTTCCTTAAGAAGCATTTCCAAACAAAATAATTTGTTCCGTTTAGCTTTGAAATGCTGTATCTTGATTCAGCTTACCCCATCCTTTTCCATATGTGAATTTCACAACACCGAAAAATCAATTTCACTTTATCCAATAAATCTGCCTTAATTTTTCGAAATATCCGTATTCTTCATCCACTGGGCCCATAACCTAATGGAATTTAACTAAGCAGAGCTGGAAACTTCAAAATAAAACACGGATGATTCCAGATTAATTTTTATTTTTAAAAATACCTTTTTATTTTGCTTCATTTAGGTTGTGTCACTTAAACAAGATATTATTGACTCAAGTGAAGTTAGCTACAATAGTTAAATACAGTGAAACATATGAAATGATTCGAATGCGTTCAATGCTTATTTCCAATAGTTTTGGACTCTACATTTTCTCAAACAATTGGGCTATGATGTTCAGTAAACTAATCGGTCGATAGCTTGCAGGATTGAAAGGATCCTTGTTAGGTTTGAGAATATAGCTATTGCAAAAGCAATTTTGTTGTTTATATATGGTCTGGACCTAGCGACTTCCGGTTTTTGATAAGTATGATTAAAGCAGAAATTTTTTTTGGATTAGTAAATTTGGCAAATAAAATGTTATCATTGAAATTAGTTAAAGCAACTGGTTTGTCAGCCTGTGAATTAAATTAGTAGATGTTCTACGTTCCACAGGTTATTCCTATTGTTAACTTTAGAAGTATGTATTTGTTAAATATTTCTGTCACTTCATGTTACGAAATAAAATATGTTCTTGATTTTTAATAATTATTGTATACTACTGGTTACCTAACTTTGGAAATACGACGGAGATATATTATCAGATACCGCAAAACTTTCTGCTTCCCTCATGTAATTAGTTAGGTTAGTAACCAACCAGCAAATTTGGCAAGCGTCAGTGATATTCATTGAATTTGCATTGAATAAATTAATTTTTGAATTTAAAATGTTCTTAAACGAAGTCTAGTTTGTTCCACTGTAATCGTATGTATGATGATCAGGAATGTAATTTGAATATTCTTGAAAAATATTAAATTTAACGCAATTGAGGTTGCATGCTAGATCAGAGTCAACAATTGGAACAGAAATTGGATATATATTGTTGGTCACTAATATATCGAGCTAACAGGGACATATGTATGTTCATCAGGATATCTTATTATGAATTGAAATCTTTGTGAGCATTCATATAATACGTTACTTATTGGCTTTGGAACAATTTGATGACCTATGTTGGCTGTCTAATTCAACACATATGATATAGCTTGATAGATTTGAATTGTGATATATTTTCCTGAGATTTAGTGTTGCCGAATCCATCAAAATAACTGCAATAATACTATGTGAATTATTTATTTTAACATCAATACTAACAGCTTCTACAAATTTATTTGCAATCTGCTACACCACCGCCTATGGAACTAAAGCCATCCAATCTATGGCAGTAGATTAGATTACTAAAAACATTTTATTGAGTCAGCCGGGTTTCATTAATACAAGCAATATCAATTGAAAATTTTCAATTTTCTATTTCGAATGCTCTGTAAATTCCAGTAAAATATTGACAGATTATTAAAGCTACATTATATATAGCTTCTCTAAGATTACAGTGCCCACTTCGAAGAAAGAACAATTTACAACCAATTTTCAAAATATATAAATTCCTCACTCGAAAAATTTGCGCATGTTCGAAAAATGGTTTTGTTAAAGTCTGCATCGAAATATTCTACATAGTTCGAATATAGTAACTTTTGAGTTGTTACTAATGATTTGAGATTACTTATGTATATATTCCGCCCCAGCAAGCAATTCCTTAAGCCAGACGAGATTGTACAAGCGAGAAATACAAACATCGTAGGGTTCCTACAGAACCAACAAAGAGGAAGCTTCGGTTTTGCACATTGTTTATGAATTTTAAACTTTAATCCAATGTCTAAAGTAAACTCCAGATATTTATAAAACTCAACATCATCAATTTTAATACAACTGCTGAAATGGTTTCGATCGCTAAACGTTTCATTATGACTATTTGCAGAGATAGATGTATGGGAATACAAGTTTGGAAGATAGTCCTGACGAGTAGTGTTTTTTATCTGAAAATGCATGCCTTTGCATGTCCTGTTCCAAATTACCTGTGATCTCATACTGTGTTTTACCACTGTACTCCAAAGCTAGATCATCTGCAAATACAACAGTGGTACCGGTCAAGTAAGGGTTTAAAAATGAATTTGGATAAATGAGGAATAGTAGAGGCCCTAAAACAGATCCCTGAGGTACACCACAGTAAATCTGTTTAGGAGTACTAAGGCAACCTGTTAAAGATGTAATCTAAAATAGTTATTATTATATTAAGTAAACTTTTTTTTAACACTTTAATATTATATAGAATCAGAATCTTAATTAATTAATCACCTTACATAAAATAATTGCTAAACCCTGTCAATAAAATAATTTAATTTCGGTTTTTTTTTCCTTTCATTATACAATACAAAACATAATTACACTTTCCCGTTTGTCATTTTTATAAATATGTCAATAGCAAAATCAAAACAATGCGAGATTTATCAAAAATAGAAGTACTAATTTTGCATTCAGCACAATCAATTTTGAGCTATTTAAATTGTGCGAAATTTAAATTTGAATAATAAAATTTCCCCAAATAGGGGAATCGCGGAAATTTAATTTGCTTGGGCAATCGCGATTATTAAATGACTTGGCAAGAAAATCTGAAAAAGTATGTCTATTCATTTGGCGAAATTTAAGGAATTAACATCCGAGCGATCCTACAAAAGTTTTAAGCGAAAAGGGAAGAGATTTGTAACAGCGACATTTTGGCGATTTTATTAAGGTGATTTTTTACAATATATAAATTATTGAAATAAACTATATTTAAAACAAAAATATTGTGAATTATTTACAAAAAAAAAAATAAAAAATTATAAAAATAACAGTTTTTGTGAACATTATTTCTCGCGAGTGAGTTTAATTTTTTTTAATTTGGCGAATCGCGAAGCAAAAAATACGCGTGAACATTTCCACAACCATTTATATTTACTCGTTGAATTCTATCAGTTAGATAAGATCGAAAACATTAGTTAGTTATGCCTTGGGATACCAATAAATGTTAATTTAGACAAGAGTAACTCATGACCAACAGTTTCAAAGGCCTTGGACAAGTCTAAGAACAAATCATTAACAGCATTTCCTAGGTTTAAATTTTCGAATATTGGACGTAGTATTTCGATCAAGGCATCTTCAGTACTAATACCTTCACGGAACCCAAATAGTCGATCGGAGACAAAATTATATCTTTTCAAGAAAGACAAAACTCTAGATTTAGCACACTTTTCTAATATTTTCGAGAATATTGACAAAATTGAGATTGGGTAATTTGAAACGAAATCCCTATCATTTTTTTTATAAATAGGTATAATCATATCATATTTCAACTTGTTAGGAAAATGTCCACTATTAAAACTTAAATTAAATATATGCCATAAGGATTAAAAATAATAGTGGTGCTAAGCCGTCTGAACTAGTAGAAGAATTATTTTTCACGGAAACAATAGTGGAATAAATTTCATTTTCATCGACGGGGGGGAAAAAAAATTGGTATTTGCACTTACTGAACGATTGGTGATATCCATAATATTTTTATTGACACTTATAGAGATTTTTGGTAAACTACCAACTACAGGAAAATCATTATTAAAAGCATCAGCAATCCCTAGATTATCACGGATTTTGTCAGCATTATCATCAATAATAGCCTTTATGGGGTGAAGTACGAACATTCAAAGAGGATAGACATGTTTTTCTATCCTCTTCAAAAATTTAATTTAATTTAATTTTCTTTTTATTTTTTGTTTCTTATGTACTGAAATGTATATACTTTATTTACATATGTATATACATTTTAATTTTAAATTTTAAATTTTAAATTTAATTCTAATTAAATTCAAGTTTAGTGTAATGTGTAGTGAAAATAATTAAACTAAAGTGTAATTTTGGAAAATGCAATCCACCGGGATGCATTTGTCAGGCAATGTTTTTTTATTTTTGTAGATAGAAATATTAAAAGTGCATGATTTGATATTTTGTGGATTGTAAATACAATCAAATTTCAATTTTTAATTACTAAAGTTTAATATTTAGATAGTATTGAAATAAATTTTAAATTATGGTATGTAAAATAAGTCGCAATAAATTTGGTATTAGATTTTATTTTTAAGACACTAATACATACTTATAATTTAGTATATAAAAGGGCCATAAATATGTTTGTGTCGTTTTCTCTTTGCACGATTTCTGTGAAGGAAGTGTGCGTGGTTTTGTTTTGGTTTTTGTATTATAAAGTACAAACAACAACGAGAAAGAGAATCTTTACGTTGGTTTTGATACAGCAGTCACAAGTAATTTACTGTTGTGTGAAATTGGCACTAATACATTCCTACAACTTGATTCATATATGGTAGGATCAACAATATGGTTGTACAGCTGCTTGTTCGCTCTTTACACGGATTCTGTTAAGGAAATGTAATATATTTTGTTGGTTTGTGTATTATAACGCACAAACAACAACAAAAAGAGAATTTTTTGCGTTACATAGTTTAAGTGTGTTTATATGTACTATAAGGCCTACTAATACGCACATGAAAGATGGTAGAAAATATTTACCGTCAAAGTGTGTTGGTGGTTCTAGTATGTTTTTGGTTTTAGTATATAGGATTTTGTTACTTGAATGCAGGTGTTGTTAATCTCTTTGTGTTTTTGTGTATAAACGAAACAACTATGATATTAGCTGTATTTTGTTGAGAAATTTACAACAACAATTGCACGTGACAGGAATTAAATAATTCGAACAAAAAATTTGAATTATTTAATTCGAGCTCGAACAAATAAAATACGTAACTGCTTGAATGAAAAACCGAAGAAATACCAACAGAGAATATAAAAATTAAATCAAAAAAATATTTCGCGGCTTGTTCTGTTGATACAAAAATAACAAAATAATTCGAATTAATTTTTTCTCAACAATATACAGCTATTATTGAAATCATGTATTGTGTAAGCGCAGTGGAATTTGTATATTCGACTCAAAGAGGATTTTTATACTTTGTATAATCGAATTGGTTTGAGTCGAATTGGAATTGGGAGCTGTCTTATACAATTCATTTGAACGGTTTATTTAGATAGAATTAATAAATTTTTTTACAGGATATTACATAATGAATCAAATTGTTTTCTAATTAATTTAATTAATATTATAAATTATAAATTGTCTAAATAAATAAATGAATAGATAAATGAAATTGCGAATTTAGAAATGTTGGTTTAAATTAAGTTAAGATTTGATTTTTGAGTTTAATGGTTGTCTTAATGGATTTATTGAAATTTAGATGGTGGGATGTACACATAATCGTCATAATTACGTATATGACACATCGATACATTTTTAAGAAAGTAAGGTTTAATTTTCATTGCATTTATTTATTGTTTTATTTACTTTGCATGCTTGATTTGGCAGGGAATGAGGTCCGTGAACTGAGTTAAAATTTTGGATATACATATTTGTATTTATTTATTAATAAAGAGATAAATTTCTGAATTATTGATTAGGTTCAGGTTTTTGGTGGCGGTGATCTCTTCAATTGGTAAATGATGCTAATTGGATTTTTATTTAGGTAGTCTAATATTTTATAAGTTTTATTTTTGGGTTGCGAAAATGACTAAGTTGAAGCAAATCAATTGAATATGTACACTATCAGACATAAATATTTGGATAACATCCGGGATTAATCATTGGAGCTGATTTTGGGGTAGCTGATTTTGCTACTCGTGCAAATTACCGCTCAGTCGACTTAGTTAAAGTCGTGGGCGTTTACAACGTTGCTTATTTGTGTTGATTTGGTTTTAATAAATTTCTTTACTTTTATAGCAATAAATCTTTTTAAAGCACCCATAAAGGATGCCGTTGAAAGCGACGATGCGAGCTCCAATTGAACGGCCTTTGTGACAAAGCAAACAAAGAGAGCTAAGTAGGCCTTGATCGGTACTCGCCCGCGAATCGTGAAATGCACGTAAAATGGGCCACAGTAATCTACACCCACGTAATAGAAAGGATACGCTTTATTAACTTTTTCAAACGGAAGGTCGCTCATCTTTTACCGCATTAACGTCAGTGTTGCTCGAGTGCAGCTCACGCATTTTTTAAACACAGTTCGAGCGAGGCGACGCCCATTTATTGGCCAATTGTTACAGCGGACGGCAGCAAGGAGCCCTTGTGGACCGACGTGAAATTGTGTTCTGTAAATAAATAAAAAAACTGCTTATGTAAAGATTCGGTGTAAGCAATGCCGGATGCTTTGATGTGTAAGACAATGCAGAGAATTTTAATCGGTCGCCAACACGAATGATTTTGTCAGCACCCATGAAGAATGATAATGACTTCAATTTCGGAACGCCAACGCTAAATGAAGGATTTTGAAGCTCATAATATTCAGATGAATATGACGTAGTTTGCACTAGTCGAATAACGGCTTGGAGCCCATTAGCGGCTTCAGCGGAAGAAAGCAGACACGAGCGACGAGTAGCAGGATTTCTCGTATTATAAATAGAGCGCAAAACGTAACTTATAGTATTTTGTATAGTGAGAAATGATCCTCTTGCGTGTATACGAAGAAACATCTCTTTTATGTCTTCTAATTGCATGGATTTTTGTTTCATCATGTTTGTAGAGCTCATCGCAATTAAAAATTGTGTAGGTTTTTTTGTTCGGATAATTCGATTTCCTTCGATGGTACAAACGATTGGGACCAAGATTCGTCAGGTAATTGAAGAAAACGCGGACCGTTCCATCATAATTCAGAAATAGTTAGTTGTTCTGGAAGTAATCCACGCGAAATCAAATCGGCCGGAATGTGATTGGTACTGATATGGTGCCAATTTTTTGTTGCAACCAAAGACTGAATGTTAGATACACGGTGTAACCATCCACTATGGAACACGTGCCTACTTGGTGTACTGTAATCATCGATGCGCAATCAATTTAGTAGATTCCTTGGTTGGTAGTTGTAGATATATACGAGTCAATTACATACAAAAATTAAAATGTATTATAAAGTGTAGACAGACATCACTACGGTTTCATACAGATAGCAGTTATTTCTGCGGTTTCGGTTGGTTTCGGAGAAGAGCCATGTACTAATTTAGTGTTGGCGCGCAAATTCTTGTCGGGCTAGTTACAATATAACATACAAATAGAATTATAAAAAAAAAAAAAAGTTTGTTGGATTGAGGGGGGGTGAAAACAAAAGTAACATATTAGCGGGGAAAAATGTAAAGATCTAGAAAAAGCTGGAAAAACGTCAGTCAATAAAAAAAAGTCAAAAGGTGCATTTTGTTTTAAGTAATGTTTTTTTGTAAAATTGAACCATATGATAACTTAAATATTGTAATAAAAAAATAAAAAGGTTGATAAAGTTAAGTAAAATTTAAACTGACAAAAATCAATTTGTTTTTTTGATAAACCTTGTTAATGTAAAACTTAAAATTGTCAGTAAAATAGAAAAAGAAAAATTGTAACAAACAGACAAAAAACTGTAGATCAAAAAGTTTATGTGAATCTAATATAATAAATTATTAATTAATGTACATATAACTTTAAAAAATTAAAATAAAATGAAGTTTTGTTAATAATAAAACACTGTTAATTAAATTTATTTAAACAAAGTTCCGTAGTGATAACTTTACAGTGGAGGAAAATAAAAAACTAATTACAAGTATATGAAGTGTGAACGACGATTTTGTTTTGTGTGGATGTGAAAGTTTTGGGCCCAAACCATCCAGATTAACATATGTTGACCAAATCATATTGGGTTTAGTCTGTTTCACAAACGTACGCCAACATTTATGGCATAATATTTGATGATTGAAGCTACGCGAGATTTCCAGCATATGTGAATGGTACATCAGTTTTGTATATATATATGGACACGACAACCTGGAATATTGACTAACAACACACCCACCACCTATTATAGCCGCGTTTAGTGTATATACATATTGGAATCTTCATCGTGAGTGGACACCGTCAGGATGCTGCCATGATAAGTATAGTATGGGTCACGTATTTTGTAAGATTTTTTTTGTTGTTTTTGTAATTATTATTATTATTTCATTTTTATTTATTTAAATACTATTGTTCATGCACGGTGCGCGACTTTATTTTTCATTGATGAGCGTAGATAGAAACATGTGGTAACAGATTTTAAGTTTAAGATGGGATGACCTTGGTGGATAATGCGTTATGACGAACCATTATTAAGGAGTGAGCACACTTGTTAAATTTTTTGTTTTGTTTTTTTGTTGTAATAAATGGCATCCGACGTCTTGTGTTGCGGGAAAGATCCCTCCCTAGCCACTGACTGCTTTTCTCGGTATTCTGTGTGCCATGTGGCGTCGGAAAGACCAAAGCCAACCGTTACAACGGGTAGCAACGAAGGTTTTCACACAATCGTGGAGTCAGTCCAGAAAAAATATTCGTCTACTGAGAAGTTCAGATTAGGTTTGAGTTTTGGAACCAACTTCGACAACAACTCAGCAGCTAGAAGCTCAAGTCGAGGTAGAGTCGTTTGTTTAACGGGAGCGACTCTAGACTTTGAACACAATAGTCTAACGGCAACACCATTAGTGGTGTAACTTCGCACATAAACTGCAGCACCGTAACCTTTCTGGCTAGCATTCGCAAAACCGTGTATTTGGATATTTGTTGGAGTTCGTGTGTAGATCCATGGGCAGACTTTTGTCTTAATGTAGCTTAAGTTGCCATAATTGCTGCATAAACATCTCACCTAGTATGACTACCGGTGATATCAGACCAATAGGACCTAATATTTTGGCTATTTCAGATATAACTCTGCGTTTTGTTATTTTCGGAGATTCCTTTCCAAGGTTGACATTAATACGAAACGTATCGGAATTGGAATGCCAATATAAACCCAAAGTTTTTATAAATTCATGTTCGTCTATTTGCACAAATTGTTCACGGTCAACAACGGTAATATCGGCAAGTATAGAGGCTTCATTTGAACACCATTTATGGAGTGACATGCCAGCAGATTGAAGAATGAAGGATATGTTGTCCTTGAGAGCAATGACTTCTTCTTCCGGATTAGATCCACTCAAAAGATCATCAACATACATATCATTGGCAAATGTAGAGCTCGCCATTGGAAATTTTGACTCATGATCTAGAGCCAGTTGACGAAGGCAACGAGTAGCCAAGAAGAACGCCGGAGTTGTGCCTTATGTGACCGTTTTGAGCTGATATGTTAGTAACGCGTCATTCGGATCAAACCGCCAAAATATATACTGAAATCTTCGATCATCCAGATGGACTTTGATTTGACGATACATTTTTGTGATGTCTGCACTTATTGCATACACATGTGAGCAATATCGAAGTAGAATCAAGAAGAGTTCATTTTGAATGACAGGACTGCACATTAGAATTCGATTTAGAGACGTGCCGGAGCTAGTTTTAGGTGAGCCATCAAACACGACTCTCAATTTGGTAGAGGTAGAGTCAGGTTTAAACACACAATGGTGCGGTAGATAAAAATGATTTGATTCAATCGCCTTGGCTAATTCCATATGGCCAAGTGACACATATTCACTCATGAATGCATTATATGAATCGCGAAGCTCAGAATCTCGACTTAATTTTGCCTCAAAATTGAAGAATCGTCGGCGTGCTAGGATTGCTGAGTTGCCTAGTTCACTTTCAGCACTAGAAAATGGCAACCGAACCATGAAACGACCATCCATATTCCTTGCATAATTTTGTATAAAATGCTTCTCGCAAACATTTTTTGAAATATTATCTTGTGTTACATCCTCTATTTCCTCTATAGCCCAAAATCTCTCCATAAGCGTATCCAAATATGTAGATGGAGAGTTCACGTCCGCTAGATTGCAAATTTGATAATCTAAAGGTGAACCATAGACCTTACCTGAGGCGACCAAACCCAATCTTGTATTCTAGAGAATGGGGAGGTTATCACCTAATTTTATTTGACCGATAGATTGTAATTCAAAAAATAATTCTGCGCCAATGAGCAGATCAATTTTTTGAGGTAATTAGAAATTTGGGTCTGCAAGTTTGATGTTAAATGAAATACTATAGACCATTTGGATGAATCGTACTGAATAGTCGACTGATAATCGGAATTTTTTGGAAAAATGTGTGCCTCTATTGAAGCAGAATAATTGCTTATTTGGGACCGAAACTCAATGGAAGCTGAGTTACATTTTATGATGGATGAACCGCCTATACCTCGGATTTGAGCCGAGGATTTCATTGCCTTAACGCTTATTGGATGCTAGTGATTTTGTGATGAAATTAAGCACGGAGCCTGAATCTAGCATTGCCCTTGCAATAACAGTACGATCGTTGGCGAAAAATTGATGATTGATGATGGTTGCCTTAATGGCGAATTTTGATCTTTCGACGGATTACTAGTTTTGGCTAATGACGAAGGCTGAGCTGTAGAAATACTGTAAGAGATATGAAGAAGACTGTGATTTTTACCATTACAGGTACGACATCGATTCTCAACAGTACAATCGTCAATACGGTGACTTGATCGGAAGCAATTTGAGCAGATTTTTAATTCCTCGACACGTTTGCGTCGTTCATCGGCAGCAAGACTTCGAAATTGGAAGCAACGCATGATCGAGTGTTTTGTTTGTTTACAATGGATGCATGAATATGTTCCAGTTGCATGAAAACTTTGACGAAAATAATTACTAGGTTTTTTTGTAGTGTTCACTGGCTTTGTTGACTGGTGGGAAGTATGTGAAGTTTCGAATTTTTGCCCCTCCAATTTGTAGCTCCTTTTTTTAATAAAATTGGAAATGTCTTCGAATGTGGGAATAGAATTAAGTGGAGTTTCATCCCTTCACCTTAATTTTGTCTCCGAATCAAACTTTTTTTCCAAGGTCACTGGTATAGTTAATTTTGATCAGCTCACTTCCGTCAATCCTTCTCAAAAAAATGTTGCCATTATAAATCCACAAATATTTAAAATTATGTTGCTTTTTTAAATTTCTCGCCTCAAATAAAAGTTTCCGTTTTGCAATGTACAAGCTTTCGTTTATATACTTATGATTAACTAATTGACCCAATATAGAAGTTTCAAATTTATGTTTTGTTTTGGCTTGAAATATTTTATCTTTAGTTTGTCTTCTGACAAGAAAGAAGATTTTCTTATTTTTCAGTAGCAATAATCTATCTCATCTTAGTGAATTTTAAATCCCAATCCTTTGCTTAGAACATCAATAACAGTAACATTTGCTTTTTCATCTTCTTGGATACGAATACTAACGTCTAAATGGTTAACTCTTGATTTCAGTTCACCTAAGTGCTTTTTCAACGTTAAATGTTCATTTACCAAAGCGTCAATATTATTAATGGATAATTACAGTGACTCCAATTTGCTAGTTAATTTGGTGTTTTAGGTGGCATAATTTTTGTTTATTGCACTTAGCTCACTATAAATTGAATACATTGAACTTGAACTTCTAAGTATTAAGGAATAACTTTTTTTTTATAGTTAAATTTATTATGTTTCATATCACTTCATGTTGGAGCGGTATATGAACCAGACAAGACATCACAATTGTATAACTATACACAAAAAATATTTAATATAATTCCTTATTACGAGCTGCTCTGTACCCTGTTAGGATGATTTTAAAAAGTTCAAAAAAGTAAAAAAAAATGGTTTGTTTACGAAAAAGAATGTTGCAATTAAGAAGTTTAAAACATTCAGAGCTAAATTTCAGAAATAGAAAGGAATTTTAATAATTTTAAAATCAAACATCCCAAAATTAAAAATAAAGGCACAGATGAGAAAATTGACAACGTGTCTGTCCCGAATGAAATAAATAAAAATATTTGTAAGTTTTAATAAAAAAAGATTATAACCTTTATTACCAGTCGGTTAAAACATTTAAATATTTCAAAACATATCAGTACGTAACCGTTTATATGTAGAAAACATTTAAAAATATCGGAGGACTATTAGAATCTGGAGTCAAATCTGTTAAGACACATTTATTAAAATTAACTACCACTGTTAACTTTTGAGGGGATGACTATCATTTAATACTAAATCAAGAATATTTTATTTAAGTTCAAGTCCACTTACCGCTACTTCCGCAGTGATGAGGTTCTCGATAAAATTGTTGGATCAATTCCCACATTTTGTCATAGGGAATCGGACGATATTATCACAAGACTACTAGACAATCTAACCGCTCTGCCACATAATGGTCTTGTATTGAACAAACCTTCCATTTCGATCGACAAAGTACTTTGTTCATTTGTAGTTGGCACTATTTTTTACAGAACTTCCTTTAAATAGACTAAATTCCGCCAAAATGAAGGGAACGTGCTGAGTTAAGATATCAGTTAATTTTTTGATTTAAAAATATGTTTTTAGTATCGTTTAGCAAAATTTACATATATAGTTCAGATAATTTGACGTTTGAAAATATAAAATTTGATTCTCAGTTTGCAGACATAATTTTTTGTTGTACGTTTACCATGACGAGAAATATTTTAACCATGCCACCTTGCAATTTTACTAATTCAGATTCTATGTCACACTCTATCCACCATCGCATGCCCATCATTGTATTCCTTTTGTGACCTTTATTTATTGATCATTGCATAAGTGTTGTTGCCCAGATCCGTTGGAGAAATTTTGGTCTGAATTTTCATTAGAAATGTAACTTCATATCTTTCATCCAGTTTAATTTTGCCTCGCAATCATGTTTTCATGATGGTTTGTCTAAAAACATACCCGTAAAACTATTCAAAATTTGTTTTCTCGGCTCAATTATCCCGAAACTTTAGTGTGCTGCTTTTATCTATTTGGCATCAGTAATCTTTAGATGAACCAAATTTTCTGTGATGCATTTTTCTGTCCAGATGGTTATTTGCTTTGGGTCCAAGAAAATACAAAAAATTTGTATTATTAAATTGCGATTAAAATTTTGTAGTTATTTGATAATATGACTTTTAATTTATATAAATTATTTTACACATAATGAACTTTACATAACTTTGATGTTTATAAAACGTACAAATAAAAAATAATTAAAACTCGCATTAATTTTAAAATCAATAAAAATACTTTTTAATTAAACTCACTATTACGTAGAATATTTTTAATTATGATATTGTATTACTCGTTATTAAATAATCGGAATTTGTGTCCATTGTGGGTTAAACTTTAATTATTTCTAGGTATTGAATGATACAAACAGTTACATTATGTAACAAACAATAAAAAACTCGTTTTTAATTGCAATCAGATATTGTAATTTCATATGCTTTAGCGATAACCAATATAAATTTTGGTAACTGAGCCAAGTGATTTTAAAACATTGTAAAGTTCCACATACAATATAACATATTTTACAACTGCTACAACATTTAGTCTAACACTATCTTGCACAACCATAAACATACAGTCTTTAATAAATATCATAATACAAATTTCTTCATAAAACTATCTTCATAACTCATCTAGCATTAAAGATATAGAGAGTGTATCTCGCATACATCGTATACACAATAATTCCCAAGTGAACCGATTCCTTTCCAAGGTTGACATTAATACGAAACGTATCGGAATTGGAATGCCAATATAAACCCAAAGTTTTTATAAATTCATGATCGTCTATTTGCACAAATTGTTCACGGTCAACAACGGTAATATCGGCAAGTATAGAGGCTTCATTTGAACACCATTTATGGAGTGACATGCCAGCAGATTGAAGAATGAAGGATATGTTGTCCTTGAGAGCAATGACTTCTTCTTCCGGATTAGATCCACTCAAAAGATCATCAACATACATATCATTGGCAAATGTAGAGCTCGCCATTGGAAATTTTGACTCATGATCTAGAGCCAGTTGACGAAGGCAACGAGTAGCCAAGAAGAACGCCGGAGTTGTGCCTTATGTGATCGTTTTGAGCTGATATGTTAGTAACGCGTCATTCGGATCAAACCGCCAAAATATATACTGAAATCTTCGATCATCCAGATGGACTTCGATTTCACGATACATTTTTGTGATGTCTGCACTTATTGCATACACATGTGAGCAATATCGAAGTAGAATCAAGAAGAGTTCATTTTGAATGACAGGACTGCACATTAGAATTCGATTTAGAGACGTGCCGGAGCTAGTTTTAGGTGAGCCATCAAACACGACTCTCAATTTGGTAGAGATAGAGTCAGGTTTAAACACACAATGGTGCAATAGATAAAAATGATTTGATTCAATCGCCTTGGCTAATTCCATATGGCCAAGTGACACATATTCACTCATGAATGCATTATATGAATCGCGATTCAGCACTAGAAAATGGCAACCGAACCATAAAACGACCATCCATATTCCTGGCATAATTTTATATAAAATGCTTCTCGCAAATATTGTTTGAAATATTATCTTGTGTTACCTCCTCTATTTCCTCTATAGCCCAAAATCTCTCCATAAGCATATCCAAATATGTAGATGGAGAGTTCACGACCGCTAGATAATCTAATGGTGAACCATGGGCCTTACCTGAGACGACCCAACCCAGTCTTGTATCTTGGAGAATGGGGAAGTTATCACCTAATTTTATTTGACCGATAGATTGTAATTAAAAATATAATTCTGCGCCAATGAGCAGATCAATTTTTTGAGGTGAATAGAAATTTGGGTCAGCTAGTTTGATGTTAGATAAAATAGACCATTTGGATGAATCATACTGAATAGTCGGCTGATAATCGGAAATTTTTGGTAAAATATGTGCCTCTATTGAAGCAGAATAATTGCTGACTCGGGACCGAAACTCAGTGGAAGCTGAGTTACATTTCTTGATAGATGAACCGCTTATACCTCGGATTTGAGCCGAGGATTTCACTGCCTTAACGCTCCTTAAGAAGACAGTGATTTTTACCATTACAGGTATGACATCGAGCCTCAACAGTACAATCGTGAATTCGGTGACTTGATCGCAAGCAATTTGAGCAGATTTTTAATTCCTCGACACGTTTGCGTCGTTCATCGGCAGCAAGACTTAGAAATTGGAAGCAACGCATGATCGAGTGTTTTGTTTGTTTACAATGGATGCATGAATATGTTCCAGTTGCATGAAAACTTTGACGAAAATAATTACTAGGTTTTTTTGTAGTGTTCACTGGCTTTGATGACTGATGGGAAGTATGTGAAGTTTCGAATTTTTGCCCCTCCAATTTGTAGCTCCTTTTTTTATTAAATTTGGAAATGTCTTCGAATGTGGGAATAGAATTAAGTGGAGTTTTATCCCTCCACCTTAATTTTGTCTCCGAATCAAACTTTTTTTCCAAGGTCACTGGTATAGTTAATTTTGATTAGCTCACTTCCGTCAATCCTTCTCAAAAAAATGTTGCCATTATAAATCCACAAATATTTAAAATTATGTCGCTTTTTTAAATTTCTCGCCTCAAATAAAAGTGTCTTTTTGCAATGTACAAGCTTTCGTTTATTTACTTATGATCCACTAATTGACCCAATATAGAAGTTTCAAATTTATGTTTTGTTTTGGCTTGAAATATTTTATCTTTAGTTTGTCTTCTGACAAGAAAGAAGATTTTCTTATTTTTCAGTAGCAATAATCTATCTCATCTTAGTGAATTTTAAATCCCAATCCTTTGCTTAGAACATCAATAACAGTAACATTTACTTTTTCATCTTCTTGGATACGAATACCGTGTATATTGATTGAATTTTGCTCCAAAGCTTAGTCTAAATGGTTAACTCTTGATTTCAGTTCACCTAAGTGCTTTTTCAACGTTAAATGTTCATTCACCAAACCGTCAATATTATTAATGGATAATTACAGTGACTCTAATTTGCTAGTTAAGTTGGTGTTTTAGGTGGCATAATTTTTGTTTATTGCACTTAGCTCAATATAAATTGATTACATTGTACTTGAGCTTCCAAGTATTAAGGAATAACTTTTTTTTTATAGTTAAATTTATTATGTTTCATACCACTTCATGTTAGCGGTATATGAACTTTCAAGACATCACAATTGCATAACTATATACAAAAAATATTTAATATAATTCCTTATTGCGAGCTGCTCTGTACCCTGTTAGGATGATTTTAAAAAGTGCAAAAAAGTAAAAAAAAAATGGTTTGTTTACGAAAAAGAAGTTTAAAACATTTAGATCTAAATTTTCTGTCCAGATGGTTATTTGCTTTGGGTCCAAGAAAATACAAAAAATTTGTATTATTAAATTGCGATTAACATTTTGTAGTTATTTGATGATATGACTTTTAATTTATATAAATTATTTTACACAAAATGCTTTACATAACTTTGATGTTTATAAAACGTACAAATAAAAAATAATTAAAACTCGCATTAATTTTAAATTCAATAAAAATACTTTTTAATTAAACTCTCAATTACGTAGAATATTTTTAATTATGATATTGTATTACTCGTTATTAAATAATCGGAATTTGTGTCCATTGTGGGTTAAACTTTAATTATTTCTAGGTATTGAATGATACAAACAGTTACATTATGTAACAAACAATAAAAAAACCGTTTTTAATTGCAATCAGATATGGTAATTTCATATGCTTTAGCGAAACCAATATAAATTTTGGTAACTGAGCCAAGTGATTTTAAAACATTGTAAAGTTCCACATACAATATAACATATTTTACAACTGCTACAACATTTAGTCTAACACTATCTTGCACAACCATAAACATACAGTCTTTAATAAATATCATAATACAAATTTCTTCATAAAACTATCTTCATAACTCATCTAGCATTAAAGATATAGAGAGTGTATCTCGCATACATCGTATACACAATAATTCCCAAGTGAACCGAGTGTCTTAAAAACAAAAACAAAACAAAAAAATTTGAAAAATTATGTTGAAATCTAAGTGAATTTATTTTATTATACAATATAGGAAGAATACAAGAACAACAGCACACAAAAAGGCAAAAAAAAAGCACTAAACACCCATCAATTGGAAAATTAATATTTTTCCCACCGTTTTCCCCCACAGCTATTTATTTATAAATTCGAATATTTTTTGTTTCCTTTTCGTTCTTCTACTATACACAACTCCTTCATAACACACATACGCTCATGTATTATTTATATTTGCGCTCACCTCTTTTATCGCTCCATATACACATAAATACTTATGTGAAAATTACAACAACAATTTATGACTGTGATACGATATGTGTGCTTTGTGAGAAGGGTTGAAAATCAATTTCATTTTACTTCTTTTGTTTTAATAAAAATATTTTAGTTTTTGTTGTTGTAATTTTCACTCTCTCATAAAGTTTAGTGCATAGTTGTTGTTTTTAATGTGCTTTCTCCCTTATTAATATTCAATGATGGTATTAATTAGCGTAATGTAAAGTATAAGAAGCATATTGTGTAAACATTATACTAGTATATATATTGTATGTATGTATGCTTATGGGAAAGTGATGAATGGTTTGAAGGGTTAAAAAAAAAATCTGTAATCTTTTTATATTGTCAATTTTCTATTTATGGTATTTAAGCTGATTTATGAAATCTTATTAATTTTTATTTTTTTCATACTATACGTTCTAATCGTGAACGTAAACCTTTAAAATGCTTTGAAAGGTAAGGATTTTAAAAATTATAGGTAAATATTTGGTGTTGAAGACTTAAAAATTCAACTTTAATATTAATCACGTATATTTTCATTTTCTTATAACATTTTTTGATGTAAAAAATGTTTGTCTTTACAAGAATAACTTCCAAGGTGAATATAAATGTACGACAATCTGAAAAACAGTATGTACATAATGTAATATAGAAAATCACGTACCGAAGATACATCACCTTCAAAATAGTGTCGAAGTGCTTATTAATATTCTCATGTGCCAAATTAATCAAATTCATTTCGCTCGATATCTTCGTTTCTCTCAACAAAGCATATTTTTGTGATGGATTTGTGATGGTTTAAAACATGTGGATGCTACAAAAATACAGTAAATATTTTGTAAAAAAAAAACCGTAGCAACAATAAAAATATAATTTATGAAGGCGAACGTAATAAACGTCGTAATAAACAACTGTATGTTGTTTAGTACACATATAAAATGTTCTAGAGAAGCATTTCTTAATTTCTTTCTAATAAGGGTTGAAAAATTACAATATTCCGACCTTATTTGTCACTTAAATAATTGTAAAGGTCATCCATCTTGTTTTAGCCACGAGAAATCAGACGAAGCGCGCTGAGTTGACAATAAGAGGTTAATATTTAAGAGGTTTTTATGCCTAATGGAATCAACTTCTTTTTTCTTTTTTTGTTTCGATTGCTTCCATGTGTGCTTTTCCTCTTAATACTAAATTATTTATAAATACTATAAATAAATAAATAAATATAAATTAAAAGATGTTGAATACAAATTTTGAACCAAATCAAATATTAAAGCTTGATTTGTGAATTTAATCATGTAATTTATATTGATCAATTTCACTTCCTAAATACCCTCATTTGAAGTTTGTGAAAACCTAGCAAAATGATTTTTTTGTATTTGAAAACCAAAAATTAATTGTTAAATTTTCTATATTTAAAAAAAAAAATTGAAATAATTTTAATTTTAATTTTAATTTTAATTTTAATTTTAATTTAATTTTAATTTTAATTTTAATTTTAATTTTAATTTTAATTTTAATTTTAATTTTAATTTTAATTTTAATTTTAATTTTAATTTTAATTTAATTTTAATTTTAATTTTAATTTTAGTTTTAATTTTAATTTTAATTTTAATTTTAATTTTAATTTTAATTTTAATTTTAATTTTAATTTTAATTTTAATTTTAATTTTAATTTTAATTTTAATTTTAATTTTAATTTTAATTTTAATTTTAATTTTAATTTTAATTTTAATTTTAATTTTAATTTTAATTTTAATTTTAATTTTAATTTTAATTTTAATTTTAATTTTAATTTTAATTTTAATTTTAATTTTAATTTTAATTTTAATTTTAATTTTAATTTAATTTTAATTTTAATTTTAATTTTAATTTTAATTTTAATTTTAATTTTAATTTTAATTTTAATTTTAATTTTAATTTTAATTTTAATTTTAATTTTAATTTTAATTTTAATTTTAATTTTAATTTTAATTTTAATTTTAATTTTAATTTTAATTTTAATTTTAATTTTAATTTTAATTTTAATTTTAATTTTAATTTTAATTTTAATTTTAATTTTAATTTTAATTTTAATTTTAATTTTAATTTTAATTTTAATTTTAATATTAATTTTAATTTTAATTTTAATTTTAATTTTAATTTTAATTTTAATTTTAATTTTAATTTTAATTTTAATTTTAATTTTAATTTTAATTTTAATTTTAATTTTAATTTTAATTTTAATTTTAATTTTAATTTTAATTTTAATTTTAATTTTAATTTTAATTTTAATTTTAATTTTAATTTTAATTTTAATTTTAATTTTAATTTAATTTTAATTTTAATTTTAATTTTAATTTTAATTTTAATTTTAATTTTAATTTTAATTTTAATTTTAATTTTAATTTTAATTTTAATTTTAATTTTAATTTTAATTTTAATTTTAATTTTAATTTTAATTTTAATTTTAATTTTAATTTTAATTTTAATTTTAATTTTAATTTTAATTTTAATTTTAATTTTAATTTTAATTTTAATTTTAATTTTAATTTTAATTTTAATTTTAATTTTAATTTTAATTTTAATTTTAATTTTAATTTTAATTTTAATTTTAATTTTAATTTTAATTTTAATTTTAATTTTAATTTTAATTTTAATTTTAATTTTAATTTTAATTTTAATTTTAATTTTAATTTTAATTTTAATTTTAATTTTAATTTTAATTTTAATTTTAATTTTAATTTTAATTTTAATTTTAATTTTAATTTTAATTTTAATTTTAATTTTAATTTTAATTTTAATTTTAATTTTAATTTTAATTTTAATTTTAATTTTAATTTTAATTTTAATTTTAATTTTAATTTTAATTTTAATTTTAATTTTAATTTTAATTTTAATTTTAATTTTAATTTTAATTTTAATTTTAATTTTAATTTTAATTTTAATTTTAATTTTAATTTTAATTTTAATTTTAATTTTAATTTTAATTTTAATTTTAATTTTAATTTTAATTTTAATTTTAATTTTAATTTTAATTTTAATTTTAATTTTAATTTTAATTTTAATTTTAATTTTAATTTTAATTTTAATTTTAATTTTAATTTTAATTTTAATTTTAATTTTAATTTTAATTTTAATTTTAATTTTAATTTTAATTTTAATTTTAATTTTAATTTTTGACAACAGCGGGCGAGGTGCTTATAGCACTAGGTCAAAATACGAAAAATATGGAGGGCTTCCGAGACTTGCTGAGCACTACCTTGGGAGGGAAGGGCCAGGTAGTTAATCTTGGGACCTGGAGAACAGTTGAAATCCGCTATCCTACACACTGAAGGGAGGAGTACCGGATGCAATTAAGCGGTATGTTCCCGAGGCAGATGAAGTAAATGTTATGCTCTTTCCATGTGCTAGAGAGTAAAATAAGGAAAAAATAAAAATAGGGTGGACCGTTTGCAGAGTCCGTGGTCACGCGGTGCTTCAAGTGTCTTGGGTATGGGCACTTGGCCAGAAATTGCGATAAGCCGGACAGAAGCAAGCTCTGTTACAAGTGCATGGGAGTTGACCACAAAGCGAAAACCTGCACAGCCGTATCTCATCATCTATGTACTTTATTAGGAGAAAGGCTTTGCTCAGGAAAAATTGGCACACGCCTCAGGAACTGGAAAGTGAAAGGGGTATCGGGAAGCTCTCCAGGAGACCAAGAACCGAAGATGATTCGCATAATTCAAGGGAACATGCACCGCAGCAGAACGGCTGACGGTCTCCTGCAGCAGTTGGCAAGGGAAAACGGAGCTGATCTGCTCTTACTAAGTGAGCAATACCAGAAAAAACAGTCACCTTACTGGGTCTCGGAACTGTTCGGGACGGCTGCTATTTGGGTGTTTAATGGAGGTGTGCCTATCGAAAGGCATGGCGCTGGCAGGGGATTTGTCTTTATCAAGAATAAGGAGATAACTTACTTTAGTTGTTACTTTACCCCAAATGAGCCGATTGCGGATTTCCGTTCAAAGCTAGATGCCATGGAAGATGAGATCCTGTAGGCAACAGGACAGATGGTGGTTGCTGGGGATTTTAATGACAGAGCTCTCGAGTGGGGGATGCCGCGCCCGGACACGAGAGGCAGGCTTATATTAGAAATGGCCGCCAGAGTAAGATTACTGGTTCTGAACGTTGGGTCGACCACAACATTTTGTCATCCAGGATATATCTAAACAATCCCTGGCATCTCCCTTGCGTCTGAGGGACTTGTACCACTCGTTCATAGATGGAAAGTATTGGAAGACTTAACCGCAAGTGATCACCAATACATCATCTTCCAGATTGGCGATGATCGACAGTTCCAAGCTTATGATACGCCGCTTAGCTGGAACTTGCGAAAACTTAATGTTGAATCGTTAGGAAGTGAGCTGGCCAATGGCGTGCGGTTGATGGAGACAGAGACAATAGAGGAAAGTGGAAGACCTGCAGTCGAGGCTCTGGTAAACTCTACTATGTGTCTTATCACTTCGACATGCGAGGTGTCTATGCCAAGGATAAAGCCTCCCGTTTATTGGTGGACAACTGAGATATCGGAAATGCGGAAGAAATGTCTCTTGCTGTAATGCAAGGCGCAGCGTGCAAAAAACCGAGCGGAAGCCAATCTCATGTCTTCCGCGTATAAAGCGGCAAAGAAAGAGATGACGGGCAATGAACCACAGCATAGCGCGCTGCTGGCGAGCACTTACTGAGGACATAGACCGAGACCCGTGGGGCCTGGGCTACAAAATTGTCACGAAAAAGTTTAGCGCCCAAAGGCCAACATGTGTTATGGATTCGCGAACAAAACGATTGTAGCTGCTCTTTCCCAAATCATTCAGAACGAGCTACAAGGAAATTTCGAGAGCAAGTATAGGTCCTCCTTTTTTCTGAGGAGGAATTAGAGAAAGCTGTTCTATCCGCAAAAAATCAGAAAGCTCCTGGACTAGATGGGATACCAGACGAGGTGTGAAAAATGTTATATCGTCAAGATCGCAGTATACTGCTTAAAACGTATAGTTCGTGCCTGATGGCCGGCGTTTGTAGTTCTCGCTGGAAGTGTGCGAAAATTGTGGTTATTTGCAAGGGAAAAGGCGATTCCGGTGTTCCTTAAACCTATCGCCCTTTAATGCATGCTGGACACCGCTGGCCAAATTTTCGAGAGACTTATTAGGTCGAGGCTTACCACCGCAATAAAAGCAGCAGGTGACCTCTCACCGAAGCAGTATGGGTTTCGTGTGGGTCGATCCACGTTGGATCCAGGAGGTTGTGGAAGCGGTCAAGAGAGCAAAGCAACATAGTGAGTTTTCAAAGCGGATAGTTCTACTAGTGACGCTTGACGTGAGGAACGCGTTTAATTCTGCGAACTGGGGTGATATTCTTGGCGCGCTTTAGCAGTCGTTTCATATACCAGAGTACCTCGTAGGGATACTGCACGATTATTTGATTGATCGAACCTTGATGTATGAGACTAAAGAGGGAAGACGAAAGATAGCAGTTACAGCCGGAGTCGCCCAGGGATCAGTATTAGGACCTGACCTCTGGAACGCCTCGTATGACAGTCTGCTACGAACCGAGATGCCGGATGAAATACTGTTGGTTGGGTACGCGGATGATGTCGTGGCGCTAATCGCTGGCCGGGATACGAAGCAGGCCCAATTTAAGCTGAACCGGGTTATGAGAACAGTGTTGAGCTGGATGTCGACGCATGGACTATATTAGCGCTTGAGAAGACCGAAATAGTAATCCTCACAAAAAACGGATACAAACCACATTACCAATGTGGCTTGGTAATGAAGTGGTCGAGACGAAGCCAGCAGTAAAGTATTTAGGAGTCACGTTCGACTCGAAAATGACATTCTTTGAGCAGATCAAGCAAATAGAAGACAAGGCTGCGAAAGGGGTCATGGCTCTAAGCCGCCTCATGGCAAATATTGGCGGTTCGAAAGCGAGTAAACGTCGTCTTCTAATGCCCGCAATGCAGTCCGTTCTTCTCTACGGTGCTGAGATATGGGCCGATTCTCTTAACAAGGAGATATACAGGTTCATAGACGTGGTGGTTTAAGATTTGCCTCGGCATAGTGAACGGTATCTGAGCCTGTAATATTTGTAATAGCTGGAAAGATTCCAATTGAACTGCTTGCCAGGGAAAGGAAAGAGGTCTACTATCAGGCTGAAAGGGGCTAATAAGAGGGGTTTAAACCTACAGGAGAGGTCCCGGACTATAGAGTTATGGCAATCGGCTTGGAAGCTTGAAGCTAGAGGAAAATGGACAGCGAGGCTTATAGAGCAGGTGAGCCCTTGGATTAAGAGGGCGCACGGAGAAGTTGGGTACTATCTAACACAGTTCCTGAGTGGCCACGGATGCGGAAGGTGACGTCGGCAGAATGCCTGTACCGCCCAGGTAGTATTGACGACGTGGAACACACGCTCTTTTCGTTTCAAGCATAGGAGGAGCATAGAATAGCGTTAGAGTTGGAGGTGGGGCATGGTCTCCGGAGACAGCAGTAGCGATTATGCAGTGAAGCTTGGCCTGGTGGCAACTCGTGGCACTGTTTGTAGAGAAAGTCCTGAGAGCGAAAAAGGAAGACCTTGATAGTCTATCGTAGTGAAGAAGAAAGCTTCGGGAGCTTAGGGAAACAAACGGTCTACGCCGAAGTAATGTGTTAAACGGTCCCAGGGTAGTCCGGTAGAAGGAAGAAGGTGTTTTTAGTTGGTAGGGCAGAAATGCGAGTCCGACACATCGCGCGTTAATATCATTTTCACCTTCTCCATTCAAAAAAAAAAAAAAAAAAAATTCTAATTCTAATTCTAATTCTAATTCTAATTCTAATTCTAATTCTAATTCTTATTCTAATTCTAATTAAAATTAGAATTAGAATTAGAATTAGAATTAGAACCAGAATTAGAATTAGAATTAAAATTAGAATTAGAATTAGAATTAGAATTATAATTAGAATTAGAATTAGAATTAGAATTAGAATTAGAATTAGAATTAGAATTAGAATTAGAATTAGAATTAGAATAAAAATTAGAATTAGAATTAGAATAAGAATTAGAATTAGAATTAGAATTAGAATTAGAATTAGAATTAGAATTAGAATTAGAATTAGAATTAGAATTAGAATTAGAATTAGAATTAGAATTAGAATTAGAATTAGAATTAGAATTAGAATTAGAATTAGAATTAGAATTAGAATTAGAATTAGAATTAGAATTAGAATTAGAATTAGAATTAGAATTAGAATTAGAATTAGAATTAGAATTAGAATTAGAATTAGAATTAGAATTAGAATTAAAATTAGAATTAGAATTAGAATTAGAATTAGAATTAGAATTAGAATTAGAATTAGAATTAGAATTAGAATTAGAATTAGAATTAGAATTAGAACTATAATTATAATTATAATTATAATTATAATTATAATTATAATTATAATTATAATTATAATTATAATTATAATTATAATTATAATTATAATTATAATTATAATTATAATTATAATTATAATTATAATTATAATTATAATTATAATTATAATTATAATTATAATTATAATTATAATTATAATTATAATTATAATTATAATTATAATTATAATTATAATTATAATTATAATTATAATTATAATTATAATTATAATTATAATTATAATTATAATTATAATTATAATTATAATTATAATTATAATTATAATTATAATTATAATTATAATTATAATTATAATTATAATTATAATTATAATTATAATTATAATTATAATTATAATTATAATTATAATTATAATTATAATTATAATTATAATTATAATTAGAATTAGAATTAGAATAGAATTAGAATTAGAATTAGAATTAGAATTAGAATTAGAATTAGAATTAGAATTAGAATTAGAATTAGAATTAGAATTAGAATTAGAATTAGAATTAGAATTAGAATTAGAATTAGAATTAGAATTAGAATTAGAATTAGAATTAGAATTAGAATTAGAATTAGAATTAGAATTAGAATTAGAATTAAAATTAGAATTAGAATTAGAATTAGAATTAGAATTAGAATTAGAATTAGAATTAGAATTAGAATTAGAATTAGAATTAGAATTAGAATTAGAATTAGAATTGGATTTAGAATTAGAATTAGAATTAGAATTAGAATTAGAATTCAAATTATAATTATAATTATAATTATAATTATAATTATATAATCCTTGATGTAATTCTAATTATAATATGTTGTAGTTGTAGTTGTAGTTGTAGTTGTTATTGTAATTGTAGTAGTAGTTGTAGTTGTAGTTGTAGTTGTAGTTGTAGTTGTAATTGTAGATGAAGTTGTAGTTGTAGTTGTAGTTGTAGTTGTAGTTGTAGTTGTAGTTGTAGTTGTAGTTGTAGTTGTAGTTGTAGTTGTAGTTGTAGTTGTAGTTGTAGTTGTAGTTGTAGTTGTAGTTGTAGTTGTAGTTGTAGTTGTAGTTGTAGTTTTAGTTGTAGTTGTAGTTGTAGTTGTAGTTGTAGTTGTAGTTGTAGTTGTAGTTGTAGTTGTAGTTGTAGTTGTAGTTGTAGTTGTAGTTGTAGTTGTAGTTGTAGTTGTAGTTGTAGTTGTAGTTGTAGTTGTAGTTGTAGTTGTAGTTGTAGTTGTAGTTGTAGTTGTAGTTGTAGTTTTAGTTTTAGTTGTAGTTGTAGTTGTAGTTGTAGTTGTAGTTGTAGTTGTAGTTGTAGTTGTAGTTGTAGTTGTATTAGTAGTAATAGTTGTAGTTGTAGTTGTAATTCTAGTTCTAGTTCTAATTCTAGTTCCTAGTTTATTTCTAATTTTAACTCTAATTCTAATTTTTATTCGAATTGTATTTTCAATCTAACTCTAATTCTACTTCTGATTCTAATTCTAATTCTACTTCTACTTCTAATTTAATTCTAATTAGTATTATAATTATAATTATAATCTTTGTTGTAATTCTAATTCTAATTTCATTTCTAATTCTATTTAGAATTAGAATGAAAGTGTAAATGAATATGGTCGTGCAAGTGATAATGAAAGTGATTTTGAAAGTAAAATGAACCATATCTAGGCAATGTAAATATAAGGTGAATATAGGCCCAATATAGCCTAATTAATTCCTAATTAAGGTTCTTATATCGTCGCTTTGCAACCGTTGCTGAGACTAGCAAAAAATTGCTTTAAGCGTATAGTATAATCAGTTATGGTTGGTATGATTTGTATAGATAGACTCTAATTTACGAAGATCAGCTACCCGTCTAGCAAAACGTCTGCCACAACACAGGAATCAAGATTTTATTATCTCACAGATACTCGGGGTTTCATTGCCTCACAGCAACCAATTTGCTACATTACGGATAGTTTCAACTTTAAAAATTCTTGTAGAAATTTATGATTCAAATAAGATTTAATATTTTAAAATTAAATTAATTATTTTTTGCTTTCGTATTACAATTTAAATAACTTAAACTTAGATAGTTTTATAACCAATTTGTGCTCTCTTTTGTTTGATAACCTAAGTATTTGCTTAATTTGCTTAGAGGTTAATCCAGTAACCTGGAACAATTCCATTGCTTTATTCTACGACCAAGACTTTTACCAGAATCAATTCGATTTTTTGAAAATGTGTGGTTAAAGTACCAGGTATTTTCAAGACAACCTTTAAAAAGCGAGTTTTCCTAGCTTGTTTTAATCATACCAAAGCATTACATCAGTTTATTTAAGAACCTCTGTCCAATTTATTCGAAACAAAAAAATAATAAAAAATTCGTGATTCTATATATTAGAAAATCAAGCTTTAAACTTCTTTGACGTATAATGTTCACAATATAAAAAATAATAAAAAAAAGGAAAAACATGGAAAAGTATTTTTTTTCAAGTGGATTATTGTTTACAACAAAATTATTTCTTTTTGTATTCACTTTAGTATTAGTGTTTGACGTTCGTTGTTTTTTTTTTTGCAATAACAGCAAAAGTTATTTTTTGATCTTTTCGTTATTATATTTTGTTGTTGTTTCATTGAAAAATAAAAACGAAAATACTAAAAGGGTCATTTTCGATGCTGGCAAAAATAAAAGTATAGCACCAGCCAAAAACAACAACAATGTATTAACATGGAAAATAGAAAATTCAATCGACAGAAAACTATAGCATTAAATTAAATTGGTAGCAATTTATTATTTGACTTTGGTTGATGGTGAGCCTTTTTTTTATATATTGTAACTAAATAAATTTGTATCTACACAAAGCCACCAACACTTAAACTGATAAAAGAGAGTGCATAATACTTTTTTATGCGTAAAAAACCGCAATGGTTTTTTGATTGATCAATAAGTAATAATGGAACCGTTTTTATTGTTTGTTTTTGTTCAATTTTATAATTTGAAGTAGATTTTAATTGTTATGTAAAATATTAGCATAACACGTATCTATGAATTCAACAGAGATGAATTGAAAAAATTTGTTACAACGCTCTAAAATATATAGAAGGGAAATATATTATTCGTGCGTAAAGAATGTTTAGCACTTTAGCTGATTTACTAACATATTGCCGCTGATAGCGTATAATATACGAAATGGTAATAAAACACATACAAATATATACATCCATATGTATAAAGTATACAAGATGAAGAAGTTCAAGAAAATATGTTTAGTATTGTATATATATATAATATAGAGTGAAGAAATGAAGATAAATTGTAAATGAACGTGTCCTTATTTTTAAGTCGAACTGATCATGATTATCATTACTAGAGAGATAATATATTTCTGTTTTGTTTTATGTTTTCTGTGCTATTTGTCATATTATATGTGCGACACATATTATTTTTTATTTATGTTTTTCGCACTCTAATGTTATTGAGTTTTTAAATTTAATTTCATTAAAAACGCGTTGTTTGTTGGAAAGATCCGCAAAATTATGGTAAAAAGGTAATATTTCAAAATATAATACATTGTTGTGTCAAAATTAAATGTTCGTATCATTATGTTATTTTAAATGAAAATAAAATAAATAGTTTTAGCAATAAGTACGTCAATGAATATAAAATTTTCTAATAAAAACCCTAGTAAGTGACACGTTTTAGATTGGAACTGCGTTTGATTGGCTATCACTTTAGGTTCATTTATATGTGATACATTTCATCGAAATATTTGCGGCGATTATACAGTCGGAAATATTGCAGCCACCTATAAAAATATTGCCGAGCAGCCTGGCAATAAGGCAAAATATTTCTTGCTATTGCTCAAAATATCTTATGTATCGGGAGATGCTGGCTTATGGTGGTGTGTAAAGTTGTGTTTAGGGAGAGAACAAAATAAGCATAAATGCCACTATCTTTAATATCAGTTATTTCGAGAGTACCTAAGCCTACACCCAAAAATCGAAATTATATATTTGTGATATTTGCGTGGAGATGGCCGTTAAGCTGTCCTATTTGAAAAAATACGATTATTTTAGAGAGAAGAAATTCGTTAGATATGGTAGTGTTATATAACTTAAATAAATATTACAGATTGAAAATTAAAGCACTAAAATAAAAAAGAATATTAGTTATCGCCAAAATTCATTACTCTGGTAAGAGAATGTAATTACGAATTTAAGACATACATAGTGAAATATGATCGTGTACATAATTTATCGTAAACGGTATACCCAACTTTCTTGAGAAAATTAAATAGGCACCTCAAATTTCCCAGGGGCTGTTCTCTGAAACTTTACGGAGTCTATATCTTTCAAACTTTATTGTGCTTTCAGCCACTTGACGTAAATGCTTGAATACGCTCCAATGTTAAGTCTTTTAATACTAACCTGCGTATGATTTTGCGTATATAAGGCTAACAGATTTTTGAATTTTGTATTGTTCATCATTAACAGGGCAGACCACTAAAATATTATGAGTTGACAAATTATAAAAAAAAACCATAAGCCAAATATATATGTTATAATTAAATACCCTAAAAGCATACATTTTTATTTAAAAGTTTTGTGATTAAAATCATTGCAAACAGCAGAAATATTCATATGCAACTGCGATGGCTACAGATGCAAACAACCCAAGCAGCATGACTTTTCTGAAGAAATTGCGAAGATTATACGGAACTAAGCACCGTAGATGTCAGTGTACAATTTTAGTTGAAAATGCGGGTGGATAAAGAGGCAACACAATCAACATACATTGGCGTATGAAACTGGAATAATGAACAAAACTCCATACGTTTGAAATAAATCTAATAACATTTTCTTATGAAATTGTGGTAATTAAATGTAACAAACACTGTATAAATGTTCATATAAAACTGCGACGGTTAAAGATGCAACACTAAACATAAATGCAACAAAAGCAGCGTATACTACATTTTGTTATGACATTTTGATGCAAAAATGTAGCAATAAACTATGATAATGAAAAGTGCAAAACAAGTAGCGTAAATTTCTGTTTAACTTCGCTGATTGAATAAAAGGCAAACAGCATTCAGTGCTCGCGAAACTGCTATGGTTTAATTGCATTGCAACTAGCATAAAATACGGTTTACACAGCACTAGCTGCATAGGACTGTAACAAAAGCAGAATGACTTTAAAAAATCATAAATTCCTGTAAGAAATTGTGAAGGTTAAACATGTAAGATAATCAGAATAAATTCTATTACAAAACGTGATGATTAGTCGCAATAAAACCAGCATAAATAATTGAACCAAACTGGGATAATCATAGATGGAGCTTAAATAACATAAACTTTCGTCTAAAACTGTAGTAATGAAGTAAAACTTTCTTAAAGGCTAATAAACTTAAGTATGAAACTTCGATGAGTAAATATGCACCACACGCAGCATACATTATTGTTTGAAAATTCGGTGATTTAATCCGACGTAAGCAGCACGTTCAGATACAACTTATATGATTAAAATGCAACACAAGCAGCATCACCTGTATGACGGTGAGAAATGCAACACAGGTAACATGAGCTATTTTATAAGGTTGCGAAGCTCAAATGTAGCTAGCAGCTTATATTTTCACATGCAATTGTAATGATTAACACGAATAATATGCCACTAAAGGAGAGAAAAGCAACACACATTTTCAAAATGAAATTACGATGATAAAATATCCAATACAAACAGCACACATTTTTCCCAAAATACATTGTCGTTTGAAACTACCATCCATTGGTACCACTGCAACGATTAAACTACAACTCAAGCAGCATTAATAATGGTAAGCAACTGTGATTGTTAATAGCCCTGAGCATTTCTTATAGGTGGTACTCGAACTACAGGTCGTTTAAATTTTCTGATTGCTTTCCATAACGAGTAGTCCTTATCTATTTCTGGACCTAGCCCGCTTAAGTAGTTGTCGAAGCAATCCTGTTTGAAGCTTTGATTAGCTTATTTATTAATATTATTATTTTTTTTTTTATTGAATGTTAATTATTTCATGTAATTTCTAATATGCTACCGGTGGTTAGACCATTTTAATTGCGTTTCGATTAACACGAGAAGTATATTAGTATTTACGAACAGTAATTCAACGAAACCGACTAATAGACATAATTCTATTTATTTAATTAAATGATTTTTAATATGTTTCGAAGATTGTAAGAAAATTCAATCCAGTTTCGAACTAAAATAATTAACATTCAACAAAAAAAAAAAAAAAAAAAAATTAATAAAAAAGTAAAAATTAGCTTACACAGAGCAGTGTGAATATCGTGAAGAAGAAAAAATTGTAAGAGAATTCATCTGTATTAGTACGATTCGCTAGTACTTGAAGCACAGCACATTCTGTATATATAGAATGTAAATTGTGGTATAATCAGTCCAGTCGCCGCGGCCTGATGAGAAGATAGATTTTTTCATAATCATAAGCTTATCAGTTCGAAACTGGATTGAATTTTCTTACAATCTTCGAAACTTTGATTAGCCTATTGACTTTGTTACTTATTCGATTGAAGGTGGTCTTGTCAGCGGGATTTCTGGTGAGATGCCATATTCTCCTTGCCTTTCTCCTTTCCTTGACTTCAATCTCCGCTTTGTCCTTTAATTATGGTGTAGCTAGACTGACGGCCATACAAGTGCATTCAATGAAATTGTTCGTTTGTTGTTCCAATTCTTCATTACTTTTAATAATAACGTTTAATTCAACTAGCTCTTCCAGTTTTTCTCTGGAGAGATCCCAATCCGTGAATCTATTAGTAAGGTTTTGCTTTTAATTTTTCTTGATGACTATAGCGCTTACTGACAACAGTACAGGAATGTGATCAAATGTTAAGTCGTTAATTCCTTCGACTCTACTGTAACTGGATGAAATACCTTTTATGATGAAGAAATCAAGCAGATCAGGTATTGTTTCTGCATCCGTTGGCCCCCTTGGAGATAGATATTCACATTTGTTTTCATGAATGGAATCAATGAACAAAGCATTTTCTTTCCCAGGAGAAATTAGCCTGGAACCCCAAGCTGTATGTTTTATATTATAGTCTCTTTAAAGAGGTTATTAAATTGTAACTTCGTTGATGTACGCCGTGGAGGACAGTATGCTATCGCAATATTTAGATCTGCGTCATTATATTGGATTGAGATAACAGTTGCTTGCATGCAGATTTCTCGAATATCCTCTTGTTGATTATGTTTGATATTATTTTTAATTAGTACAGCTAAACCACCTCTGGCTCTTTCACTAGGATGGGTTGTCCAGTAGGAATTAAATCACTTTATTCTGAAAAAGCTTTTGTTGGCGAAGTGGGTTTCTGAAATAAGTGCAATATCTATGTTGTATATGGAGAAATATTTCCAGTTCTTGGGCTCATTGGTTGAACCCATTAGCGTTCCAAGTTAAAATGCGTAGGAACGAGTTAATCTTTTGTATGTATGCTGACTTTTTTGCTAGGCGAATAGAAATTAATTTCTAGTTTTGCCACCTTTTCTGTTAAGTGACCAAGTGTCTGTTGAATTTGACTAAGCTTTTTAATAATTTTAAAGTTATTAGACTCGATGTGTTTGTCTATTGTCTTTTAATTTTGATCTGATATACACAGCATATTTTATAATTTGCAGTATGTCCTTGTTGTTGACGAAGAGCACATGAAGGCACGATATCTGGTTGTTCTTTGCATTTTGTTGTGTGATGATCCCTAGCACATTTTACGCATTTGGTTTGACGATAGCACAAACTCTTGGTATGTCCAAGTTGTTGACAATTCGTACATTGTGGAATGTCCCTTGTCTTGTTAGGTGGCTCAATTTTAACTATACAGTACGCAAGCTTCTTGATGTTGTATACTTCTTTATTGTTGTCTTTTTGTTTTAAGTCGATGTAAAACAATGGAAAGTGTTTCCTGTCTTTTACACCATTAGTTGTGACCATTTTGTATATGTTAAGCCTCTGATAACCACTCTATAAGCCTTTTCGCTCTTCAGCTGGTAGGTGTGATATTCTATATTTTCTGGTTGGTTGCTGGGTTTTTAATACTTTCAGTAATTTTTTGATATTTCTGTAATCATTTTCATTTTGCAGGGTAATTTTAATGTCACTATTTGAAAGCGCCTTAAAATTAGTTGATTCACTAGTCGTTTTTATTACCTTTTGTCGAAAAAGTTCGAAATTTTTGATATTGCTCACGTTAATGGGTGGAGGCAGTGGTATTTTAGGTTTTTCTGTTCAGCGTTATTGATCACAATTTGTGTAGTATATTTTGGAGGAGTTTTCGTTTTGTGCACCTGCGTTTCCTAGCGTTTCTATTATCAGCACTGGACACTTCTTTTTCCAGTTCTTCCTCATCGGTGCAATAATCCTTTTAACTCGGAGCACTGAATCTGTACACAGTTCAATTATTTGAATGTTCATGTTGACTGGATGATGGCTGAATATGGTTGGATGAAAGATTGTTAACTCGTGCTGAATTCCCAGCTATGCTATTTTTAACCATTTCTTTTAGTGTAGAGTTTTCTCTCTTAAGTTCAGCAACTTCATTGCTCAGCTGCGCGATTAGTTTCTCTATTTTTTGAAATTTATTTAACAGCTCCTCGCTGTTTATAATATTTGTTGATGCACTCGGCATTTGTTCTGACAAAGAAGTTACTTATATTTTTTGAACTGCTGATCTGATTGTAACGAAGCCCCTTCGGAATGAAAGTTGTTGGACCGACCTTCAGAGAGAGTGGATTTTCCTGAACATCAGGTCTGCCACCTAGGGTATTAATTTCCTTGTTTGTTTTATCCCATTTGATGGTTTCTACATAGTTGTAACGTTGGAGTATAAACCAATTTATAATTGGCTATAAACGGTCAACGCCTACCCTATTGAAACATACCCAGCACCTCCTTTACAAAATCCAGTGATAAAATTAAACAAAAACAGAATAAATGTTCGTATCCAGCTGCAATGATTTAAGAAAGAAGACAAAAACCCCAAACACACATATGGAACTACGGTGACCAAAAATGCAACACAATCAGCATAAAGATTTGTATTATAAACTGCGATGATTTAAGATGTAACGCAAGCAACTTTTGATATATTCATAAATTTCCATGAGCTGCATACATTCTTTTACAAATTGCGAAGATTTATGCAGCTTAACAAACCTAAATGATCTTGTGAAACTGCATTGGCAAAATAAAACTTCCGTAACGGGAAATAAATTTAAACATGAATCTGAGGTGATTAAAGATGCAACAAAAGCAGCAAACATTTTCTGTTTCATGCGACATAAGCAACTTACCTTTTCTTTTGAGATTGCAAAGGTTAAATGTAACAAACGTATAACAAACATTTTCATATGAAATGGCGATGATTAAAGATGCAACACAAGCAGCGTACATTTTAAGCAGCAAAAGTTGTAGATAAAATTTCAAGATACAAGCAGCATAAATTTCACGCAAAATCGCGATGGTAAAACATATAGCACAAGAAGCACACATTTTTTCACTAAACTGTGGAGATTCAATACAATAAAATCATCATCATTTATTTTTGCGAACCTGCGATAATTTAAGATTTGCGATGAGTTTTAAATTGTTATGCTTCGCCCAATATGGCTTGGCTTTATTCTCACAAAATGGCTGATGGCGAATTCACCCACAAGCAATTATAATTTGTTGGACTTCGTGTATCAATAATTTCTTATAATTTAAATTCACAAATATTTGGTTTTCATTTATTAAATTTTCTTCGGCTTCAAAAATATTTGTTGTACACGGCTTGTCAGTCAAAAAAGAAGTGACCAAACAAAATTCAATTTATTTTTTGGTAATAAAATTAAAGAGCGCATACAATAAAATCCGCGGCCAAAATGATCATTTCAAACTAAAGCTGAATTAAATATTAAGCTACTTAAATAATTCAGCTACCCGAAAATAGATGGCAATATAGTAAACTGTTATACGAGTATAACAACAAAATTGACAGGCATACCACTGCTTAAGTTGATTGTTCGCACCTATGAAATTCGATCCATTGTCACTGTAGGTGACACGACACATCCCTCTTCTCGCGATAAACCTTCTTAACACACCCATGTAACAGCTTGATGACATGTCACTGGGCACCTCGATGTGGACGGCCTTAGTGCTAAGACAAACAAAAATGTACACATACATTTTCACTGGTATTTGGCCGCGGCGTCTTGTTAGTTGAATCTTAAATGGCCCACAATAATCCACTCCAGCGTTGATGAATGGATGCGTATACCTCACTCGAGCTGGCGGTAGATCACCCATTAATTGTTCCTCTAAATTTGGTTTGTATTTGATGCATTTAATACACTTATGTATTACCAGCCTTGCGACATCTCTGGCCCGTATGATCCAAAATTTTTGTCGTGATAGACTCACTGACAAGCCACAACCGGCGTGTAACCATTTAATGTGAACATCTAACATAATAGCTTTGGAAATTGATGCGAAACATGGTAAAATTGCAGGATGCTTGGTGTCGTAATTAACCATGGAGTTGGTTATTCGTCCGCCTACTGGAATAATACTATCTTTATCCAGAAATGGATTCAAGGCCTTGAGTGAACTCTTCTTTGGGACTTCTTGGTTTTTCTGCAAACATTTCATTTCAATAGAAAAATACTGACCTTGGACATAACTTATAATGGTTCGTTCAGCACGCAGGATTTCTTCTTGGGTTAGGCAACAAGTCTTCTTTGGTTCGGTCATCTCAGTTTTACATATTGTAGTAGCACTACCTCTATGATCTCTTCTCCATTTGAGATGGTTTATGTACCGCTTCACGTACGCCAGTATCCTCTTTTGCTTTTCGAATTAGCTATATCACTTTAGCAAATCGTCCACGAAACTAATAGTTGTGTTCAATAATACGTCCAGGTTTTTATATTTCCTTTCAGCTTCGTTTTGATAACATGCCCTTTGCTCCGGCCACTATTCTTCATCTAATTGCAGCAAGTCCGGACCGTTCCACCAAATACATCTTCTATCAACAAAATCAACCACTGTTATTCCTCGTGACGCACAGTCTGCTGCATTATATTTCGATGGCACATAACGCCAACATTCATGTGGAAATTGATCTATAATTATGAATATTCTGTTGGCGACAAAAGCATTCCATTTCCTCGGATGTGATGACAACCAATCTACCACGATTTTGCTATCACACCATAACACCGTACGAACTAGTTTTATGTGCGCCCATGACATCTTAATGGTATTGACCAGCTCAGTCAATAAAACTGCTCGCAGTAACTCTAAACAAGGTAAACTTAATTGCCGAATTGGTGAAACCTTGATTTTCTCTGTAATTAAATAAACCGTTCTTTGTCTTAGCATAAACTGCCCCACTATATGCCAATTCACTGGCATCGGAAAAGCTATGTAGTTCAATTTCGCCACTTAATTGAAGCCATCTAGGAACCATCAATTCTTCGATTCCCTTTAATTCGTTGCGGAGCACTATCCATCTACTGCACATCTCGTTTGGAAGTTAGTCATCCCATTGTAAATTTCGTAGCCATAAACTATGGAACAGTATTTTGATCCGTATTGTTATCGGAGACAACCATCCTAATGGATCGAAGATCCTGCTAGCTCCGGAGGGTAGTGTTCTTTTGGTATGTTTTGTTCTCTCTGCAAGGAATACTGAGAAGCAAAAGCAGTCTAAGTTTAGATTCCATTTTAGACCTAACAGCTTTATGGTTTCATCGTCTGTTATGTATTTTTCCATCGTCATACCTTGTGATTTTTATACGTTCTGCATCTTGGGGCTGTTGGTACTCCATTTTCGTAACTTGAATGCGGCTGACTCGAGTTTGTTGACGATATCCTCTCTAAATTAATTAGTTCCTCTTCATCGCTGGCTCCTGTCATTAAGACGTCAACGTTCATATCTGTCTGGATGGCTGCGGCGGCTACTGGATATTTACTAATGTTTTCCTTGGCGACCTGCTTAATGCATCTTGTGGATAAAAACGAAGCTGGAGCGGTGCCATAAGTCAGTGTCTTAAATGCATATTGCCTGATTGGATCATTTATATCGGTTCTCCATAGTATCTTTTGAAATTTCGCCTCATTTGGGTAAATCCAAACTTGCCGGTACATTTTTTCTATGTCACCTGATATGAAGTATCGGTAAGTGCGGAATCATAAAAGGATTTCTAATAGCGATGATTGAATGGTTGGTCCCGTCCTCATCGTTGGTCCCCTTTGAAGATGCATCGAAAACTACTCTAAGCTTCGTTGTTGTGCTAGTGTCCTTGATTACTCCATGATGTGGTAGGAAGTAGTCGTCTGCGCTAATGCCTTTATTTATTTCCTCCATATGGCCTAGTTTAATATATTCACTGATAAAATTATTGTATTGCTCCATGAATTCGGGATTTTGCCTAAACTTATTCTCCATCGCCTTAAACCGTTGGCTCGCCACGACATAGTTGGATCCAAGACTCGTTAGTTTTTTACTGACCGGCAAATTCACTACGAATTTTCCATCTTCAGCTCTTTGCGTTGTTTTTTCAAACCACTCTTCACAGTAGTTTTCCTCCTCGGTGAGATCGTTCATCGATTGAATACTCTCTATTTCCCAAAACTTTCGTAACGTGATATCCACCTCCATTGTGACGTTAAAATTAACCACTTCGTTATTGTTATTTTCCCCTAAGACATTTCCCCCAATTATCCAGCCAAACAGTGTTTTTTGAACCACCAGACGCGGTGACAGCCTAATCTGCTGGTTTCCAATATCGCGAAGAACATCTCAACGCCTAGCAACAAATCAATGTTGCCATCGTAAAACATTGGATCGGCAAGGTTCATTGATTTTAACTTGTCCAGTTCTGCACAGCCTATTTTGGAGGCTGGTTGTAAAGTTGTGATTTTTGGTACCACATAGGCTTGAACATTGAAACCCGGCTCCCTAACTGATCTTGACACGATTTCTAGCTGAGTGACTCCTTTCGTCCGCCCTAAATTAGATTGTCCTAAACCACTCACCATCACACGCCCATTTGCTATCATCAATCCCAATTTTTGCACACAAGCGTAAGTGACAAATGTGACTTGCGAAGCTGAGTCCAGAAGTGCACGGCATAGTTTAAACTCACCATTTACGTCCTTCACTCGTACAATGGCCGTTGGTAAAATAGCTTGCATAAAATATATCACATTTGTTTGGTAGACTTGCGTTTCAGGTTCACCTTCCTTGCTCGTTGATGGCTTAATTTGCTTTAAACCTTCTTGGTGATGTCCTTCGTGATGTCTTCTGTGGCAACGTTTACATCTACTTCTGGCATGACAGTTATAAACACTATGTCCCTTATGCAAGCAATTATAGCCTCGTTTCTCATTTGTTATAAGACTCTTCCGGCCGACTAATGACATGTTCGCGAACTTCGTACACTCGAATAGCAAATGCGTCTCGCCCTAGCATACGGGACAGTTTCAAGTTCCCTTTTTCAACTCGGTTTAATTGCCGACGAAAATAGATGGCAGTATAGTAAACTATTATACGAGTATAAAAACCAAATCGATACTGCAGATCACTTCTTTATCACTCTCAAATGTCAAAATTGGAACAACAAATATATCGAATATCATTTAAATTGGTTGTTTATATTAATTTATGACATCCGATTTTATTTAATTAAATAATAATTTACTGCCTAAATTGCAATATTGTGCACCTCAGAGAACACACCAAATAATAATATATGTTAAGTATAATAAATCAATTCCAATGTACATTAAGTTTCTTAATGCTATTTACGATTTGTTTCCAGCTGATGATTTTGAACCGGAGCTAGTCGAACACAGCATTTGACCTAAACAGCACTAAAACCCAGTGTATATTAATTTTACCTTCAGATCGATGTTCTGAAAGTTTCTCAAAATTGTCTTTAATGGAACTTAGGTTACCTTTTCCCATACGGTAAATAATTTGGGAACATATTTTGATAAAACATTATGTTGTATTAGAGAAAATACTAACACTTTTATTAAGAATTCTTTGAGTTCTAATGTTCGTCTCAGTGTAATCCATCAGTCACTTAGCTACTGCGGGGATAACACGTGGGCCCATTGGTAAAATAAACACTTGGTTGAAGCATCTTTCTTTAAAACTAAATTCAATATGATCAGAGGGACATATAACATTTAATATTGGTAATACTTTTAATTTTATATCGTCCTGCACTTTCTTTGAAAATAAAATTGAATCACGTTAATAAATAACAAAACTAATTTATAGACCGTTTCTTTTGAGTTTTACTATCTGTATCAGCAGTTCATCTTTCGGTTTAATCAAATAATGAATTTAAAAACTAAAAATTTAAAATAATAATACAGAACGGGCAAAACATCCACTTGGATTGGTACTGGTAAAAAAATCGGGGTTTTTAAAATTTGCTATATCTCATAATTGGGGTCCTGCCTTGTTTTCTGCCAAGGCGCTAAAACCCAGTTTAGACGTGATTCTAATTGATTAATTAATGATTTCAGGCTTTAATTCTCTGCATGCGAGTTTAACCGTTATTCTCAGTTGTATAACCATCTGGAATTATCGTTGTAGGTTTCTTATGGGTTTCGGGTGCGATAAAATAAAAAAATAAAAATATGACATCAGTGAAGGTACTTAGACTGGTTAAGGGCAACAATAATTATAACCTTTATGCTTATAGTCGCAAGGCGCGATTGTCATAAAAAAAACCGTTTAAATTTGTGAGCTTGTCGAATTAGTAGTATTTCGTTCTTAGACAAAAATTGATTGCCCAAGTTATTGTTAAATTTAAAACCTTTCAAAATGTTAACAATGCTATATTTTCTCGCCTAATTTGGAAATGCCACTAAAAATCAACTCTAATTCTGGGACACCGAATAATATCTATCTTGACAGCTAAACAAAATGCATTACGAAATTTTACAATTTATTAAAACATCCTTGGGAATCTCCAAACCTGTTAGATCCAGGATTCATTTTTCTTTAAAAACATTTTCGTATTTCATAGATCTGGACAAGGGTATTTCTCCTGCAGCAGTGGTAGGTTGCTTTGGTAAAGAAACCTCTAGACAGAGCAATTTTTTTTTATTTTTTTATTTAGATTGGTTTCATTGCTTCAAAATGGGATGGTGTCCATCAAATCTTGTGTCAAATAATGTAAAAGTTTGTTAATTCTAAAAGTTTCTTTAATTTATTGATTGATGATCAAAAAGAAGAATTTTTACGCTTTTGATAAGTCGATTACATTTTGTACAGCATAGTAAACAATTATTTTGCTAACGCCTTTTATTTTCATAAAAAGTTGCTTAGCAGTAGAATATCTCTGTTTCCAAAGTCTCTTCTTAACTTTTTTGTTTTTTTGGAAGAACAGTTAGGCCTCACTAAAAACGAGACGGGTTCACATATTTTATGTAAGTCAAATCACATTTTTTGGAAGTCATGTTTTAATTTTATGATTTTTATGTTTTGAATGTGTTGCAGTAATTTAAAAAAACAAAAGTATATTGTTGTCATTTTTTAAGGTATAGAGTATCAAATATTTAAAAATTTCATGCTAATAGAACTACAATAGAACTAAATGGGGAAAAAATAAATAAAAAGTTGAACATGAGGGAAAATACAAACAGAACGCTTTGGCGGCCATTTTGAAAAAGAAGAAATTAAAGGTGGTACTACTTTTATAACTATTGTATAATATTTATTCATTTAAATCTAAAATGAGCGAAATTTTATAAATTTCGGATCATTAGTTTTTTTCTATAGCAATAAATACAACATCAAGGGCCCGAACTCTTTAAATATTTGACACCCTGTAAAACAAGAACAACAACAACAAAAAATCGTACTGCATAAATTGTTTGTTTTACTCAGTGCTGCATGTTCAAAACATAAAAATCATAAAATTAAAACACGACTTTCGGTTCCAAAAATCATAAAATTAAAACATGACTTTCTCCGCTTAATTATTATTTGTAAAAGTTCTTGTTGTTTTGTTGGCCCAATATAAATTATATTAATAAGGAATACTCTGTAGTAGATCGTTTCCTATAGGCTTCCTTTTATTTGGTCTTACTTGTTGAATGAAGCTGGTCACTGAATTCTTTAAAATTTTTCTTCTTGTAATGGTGCAACGGCTTTTTTTTTTGATTCACCTAATTTTATGTGGGTATGCTTGCCAAATAGTAGGATAATTAAAATTGTCTTCTTGTCTCTGGTGCGTACGTATATTTTGAAAGTGCAGTTCACATTTCTAGTCACAATAATTAATTCTCATTCTACTCTAACCTTTCAATCTGTGCAAAACGATTTTTAAATAAAAGTATGCAAATCTAGAATCGGTTTAAATGTTCCCAATTTTTTAATTTCTGCTTGTAATTCGGTTGGAGCTTTGTTTAGTTTCTGGAATACCTCACCAACACAATATCAATAATATAAAATAATTCGTTGTCAATGCACATGTCAAAATGAATTGTTAAAACTTATGTACAATCTAAATCTTGATATCAATATTATCATTAACACATGTTTTCTTATATGCAACCAAGTCGTATCACATCTTCATTAAAAAATAAAATAAAATAAAATTATTTGTGTTTATAAGAAAGTAATAAAATAATATTCTTCTATAATAAAAATGAACTCTATATAAAATTTCATTTTGATGAAGTGTTTTATTGGTTTGATTTTATAGAAATTTTTATTATACATTGTTGTCAATATAATAAAAAGAAAATCCATCTGATTACATAAAATACATGACATTATTATTATACAGGATTTCTTGGCACTATTATATATGTGTACATATGACACTCAAGGCGAATCATTGAATTATCATGGAATTATGAAATTTATGAGCTTATTGTCGAAAAGTTTGTTAATTTTATTACTGTTGTATTATGGATAAAGCTTTAATTCTCGTTTATTTAATGATGCGATGAGTTAGATTAATTAGAATTGATTTTATTTTAATGTTATACGTATATAGAAAGAATCTAACGCAGATGTAATAATTTTAGAAGATTTAATTACCATAAAATACATTTTTATTAATTTTAGATTTATGGCTTTTGGCGCGCGAAAAATGTGCTAATTAGTGAAATTATCAGTGTTGATTGAACTCCAATTCAGCCCTTTAAAATACAAATATTTTTTTTTAACCGCACACGTTTTGAATATTTATACCTGAGTGGGTAAAAAGCTTTTCCATTTGCAGCCATTTAGTCCATAACCACACAATATTATTTTCATGTTCGTGCTAAACATATATCGTTAAGCATTCAAAAATATTTTCTATTTTAATTTACTAAATTCCATATGTTTCCATATACTAATCTAGTATCACACCACAAACATAACCTTATGTAGGCAAGCAAAAAGACAGATTATACCTGTTAGTATTATGAACAATTCTCGGTGCTTTTTTTTTGGGGGGGTTTTGTTTCGTTACTTTCCCCCAAAACAAAAATATATTTTCATTCATTTTCCGAATTAGACATGTGTATTGTATCCTATACGTATAGTCTAGAGTAGATACATCAGGTAAATCCCTGATCTTAATAATAAATAACTTTATGGCTTAACACAAATTAATATTTAAAAACTAATTTTAAGCAGTTGATGTATAAAAGATAGAATTGCGTTATGCATCAGACGACTGAAATGAGGATGTGACGATGAGAGAAAATAAAACGGCGAAAAAAAAAAAAATTGGAAAATTTTCTCTTTGTAACAAAACGGTAAATCTTTGTATTTTTTTTTTTGTTTTTCACTTGTTTTTGTTCATGTTGTTACGGTTCATCTTTAATTTATTTTTTCCTACCACCAAGGAGCGATGATGCTTAAGGCGCGAAAGAAGAACAACACCAAAAAAAAAAACAAAGTAAAAATTTAATAATCTTATTTGTTGGTGTAATTTGTAATTTTTTTTTCTGCGTTACCACTCTATAGCTCTAGCTAGCTTGCTAGCTATGTACCATATAGCATTGAAATGAAATTGATGAGTGCAATTTTCTGCTTTTCCGTGAAACTGAGCACTATAAAGAAGAAAAGTTAATCTCTTTTTTTCTGCTTTTGTGTTTTGGTGTAATTCTGACGTAATTTTAATTTTTATTTTTTTTTTCATTCTTGACTTCTTTTAATTTTAATCAAAAGAAAATAAAATTAAAACAAAATGAAGAAAAGTTTAAAGAAAATTGGATTTTCTTGATAATGTTTTTTTTATTTCATTTTTCTGAAGTAGAAAAGTCAATTTTGTGGCGCGGTTTTGTGTTGATGGTGGATGGGGTAATGAAAAAGTGTGAAATGAAAAGTTAAATTATTATTACGTTGATATTTTTTAATTAGATTTTACTTATTTTTTGAGAGGCATAATTATTTTCGATTTTTTGTTTTGTTTTGTCGCTATTGTCTATGTATGAGCTTATTTTGTAATTATGTATGTTGCGCATCGTACACTTCTATCTTATGCCAATATTATAAAAAAATTAATCACCCAATATAATTGTTTTGTTTTTTTTAATTACGTTGACGGGTTTAAAAATGTGTAATTTTTGTTTGTACAGACAAGTTAAATGGCTAAACTCAAATTCATTTAATTTTCAGGAGAGTGACTTCAAATTTGTACTCGAATGGCATAAATTCAAATTTAGCCACTTTGCGAGAATGGCCATAAAAATTAAGAAGAACTAATGTATAATTAAACCAGCTTTGCAAATTTAACTTTCGGATTTATGAAGTAGTAACTTTAATCATTTTATCAAAAATATTCAAAGGACTACTTTTAAATGACTTAAATGATTTTTTTTTTAAGTTCAATGGACGCATGGTCTACATTGCATTCCCATACATCTCCATATATTTTCGCTGCATTTTACTGAAATGTGAAACATTATAGCCAGAGCAACAAAAACATTTTTGTTTTGACAAGCCCACAAATCCTAATAAAATAATACAGGTTTTGTATTTATGTGGACAGTTAAATTGAAAGTCCAGAGCATTCTTTTGTAAATAGAAACAGATATCGAATTTTCTATGAAATGTACGGAAATAATTATGGAATCTAAATGCGCGTTGGCACAGCAGTTACAGGTCCCGAGACCTGTCATTAAATGTATGAAGAACAGAAATCGGAGCACAATTGCAGATTTTAGATTTTTACTGCTCTAAATCGGCTGATGAATAGTAAGATGATTTTCAATAGAATCAAGGAACCTGAATACTCGTTAGCCTGAAAATGTACAGGTTCAGAGGCCAATCATTACAGTTATCAAAAACAGCAATCGAAGCACAATTGCAGATTTTGGATTTTTATAGCTCTGAATCGTCTGATCTACAGTAAGGTGATTTTCATAAAATCGAATTTTCTATGAAATGTACCGAAATAATTATGGAACCTAAATACGCATTGTCACAGCAGTTACAGATCCCGAGACCTGTCATTAAAGGTATGAAGAACAGAAATCGGAGCACAATTGCAGATTTTGGATTTTTACTGCTCTAAATCGGCTGATGTATATTAAGGTGATTTTCAATAGAATCAAGGAACCTGAATACCCGTTAGCCTAAAAATGTACAGGTTCAGAGGCCTATCATTACAGGTGTCAAGAACAGCAATCAGAGCACAATTGCAGATTTTGGATTTTTGTAGCTCTGAATAGTAAGTTGATTTTCATCAAATCGAAATTTCTATGAAATGTACGGAAATAATTATGGATTCTAAATACGCGTAGGCACAGCAGTTACAGGTCCCGAGACCTGTCATTAAAGGTATGAAGAACAGAAATCGGAGCACAATTGCATATTTTGGATTTTTACTGCTCTAAATCGGCTGATGTATAGTAAGGTGATTTTCAATGGAATCAAGGAACCTAAATACTCGTTGGCTTAAAAATGTACAGGTTCAGAGGCCTATCATTAGAGGTATCAAGAACAGCAATCGGAGCACAATTGCAGATTTTGGATTTTTATAGCTCTGAATCGTCTGATCTATAGTAAGGTGATTTTCATCAAATCGAATTTTCTATGAAATGTACGGAAATAATTATGGAATCTAAATACGCGTTGGCACAGCAGTTACAGGTCCCGAGGCCTGTCATTAAAGGTATGAAGAACAGAAATCGGAGCACAATTGCAGATTTTGGATTTTTACTGCTCTAAATCGGCTGATGTATAGTAAGGTGATTTTCAATGGAATCAAGGAACCTAAATACTCGTTGGCTTAAAAATGTACAGGTTCAGAGGCCTATCATTAGAGGTATCAAGAACAGCAATCGGAGCACAATTGCAGATTTTGGATTTTTATAGCTCTGAATCGTCTGATGTATAGTAAGGTGATTTTCATAAAATTTAATTTTCTATGAAATGTACGGAAATAATTATGGAATCTAAATACGCGTTGGCACAGCAGTTACAGGTCCCGAGACCTGTCATTAAAGGTATGAAGAACAGAAATCCGAGCACAATTGCAGATTTTGGATTTTTACTGCTCTGAATCGGCTGATTTATAGTAAGGTGATTTTCAATGGAATCAAGGAACCTAAATACTCGTTTGCCTAAAAATGTACAGGTTCAGAGGCCTATCATTAAAGGTATCAAGAACAGCAATCGGAGCACAATTGCAGATTTTGGATTTTTAAAGCTCCGAATCGTCTGATTATAGTAAGGTAATTTTCATCAAATCGAATTTTCTATGAAATGTACGGAAATAATTATGGAATCTAAATACGCGTTGGCACAGCAGTTACAGATCCCGAGACCTGTCATTAAAGGTATGAAGAACAGAAATCGGAGCACAATTGCAGATTTTGGATTTTTACTGCTCTGAATCGGCTGATGTATTGTAAGGTGATTTTTAATGGAATCAAGGAACCTAAATACTCGTTAGCCTTAAAATTTACAGGTTCAGAGGCCTATCATTAGAGGTATCAAGAACAGCAATCGGAGCACAATTGCAGATTTTGGATTTTTATAGCTCTGAATCGTCTGATCTATATAGTAAGGTGATTTTCATTAAATCGAATTTTCTATGAAATGTACGGAAATAATTATGGAATCTAAATACGCGTTGACACCACAGTTACAGGTCCCAAGACCTATCATTAATGGTATGAAGAACAGAAATCGGAGCACAATTGCAGATTTTGGATTTTTACTGCTCTGAATCGGCTGATGTATGGCAGTAAGGTGATTTTCAATGGAATCAAGGAACCTAAATACTCGTTGGCCTAAAAATGTACTGGTTTAGAGGCCTATCATTAGAGGTATCAAGAACAGCAATCGGAGCACAATTGCAGATTTTTGATTTTTATAGCTCTGAATCGTCTGATCTATAAGGTGATTTTCATCAAATCGAATTTTCTATGAAATGTACGGAAATAATTATTAAATCTAAATACGCGTTGGCACAGCATTTACAGATCCCAAAACCTGTCATTAAAGGTATGAAGAACAGAAATCGGAGCACAATTGCAGATTTTGGATTTTTACTGCTCTGAATCGGCTGATGTATGGCAGTAAGGTGATTTTCAATGGTATCAAGGAACCTCAATACTCGTTGGCCTAAAAATTTACAGGTCCAGAAGCCTGTCATTAGATGTATCAAAAACAGCAATCAGAGCTCAATTGCTGATTAGGTGATTTTCATCAAATCGAATTTTCTATTAAATGTTTGGAAATAATTATGGAATCTAAATACGCGTTGGCACAGCAGTTACAGGTCCCGAGGCCTGTCATTAATGGTATGAAGAACAGAAATCGGAGCACAATTGCAGATTTTGGATTTTTACTGCTCTAAATCGGCTGATGTATAGTAAGGTGATTTTCAATGGAATCAAGGAACCTAAATACTCGTTGGCTTAAAAATGTACAGGTTCAGAGGCCTATCATTAGAGGTATCAAGAACAGCAATCGGAGCACAATTGCAGATTTTGGATTTTTATAGCTCTGAATCGTCTGATCTACAGTAAGGTGATTTTCATAAAATCGAATTTTCTATGAAATGTACCGAAATAATTATGGAACCTAAATACGCATTGTCACAGCAGTTACAGATCCCGAGACCTGTCATTAAAGGTATGAAGAACAGAAATCGGAGCACAATTGCAGATTTTGGATTTTTACTGCTCTAAATCGGCTGATGTATATTAAGGTGATTTTCAATAGAATCAAGGAACCTGAATACCCGTTAGCCTAAAAATGTACAGGTTCAGAGGCCTATCATTACAGGTGTCAAGAACAGCAATCAGAGCACAATTGCAGATTTTGGATTTTTGTAGCTCTGAATAGTAAGTTGATTTTCATCAAATCGAAATTTCTATGAAATGTACGGAAATAATTATGGATTCTAAATACGCGTAGGCACAGCAGTTACAGGTCCCGAGACCTGTCATTAAAGGTATGAAGAACAGAAATCGGAGCACAATTGCAGATTTTGGATTTTTACTGCTCTAAATCGGCTGATTTATAGTAAGGTGATTTTCAATGGAATCAAGGAACCTAAATAATCGTTGGCCTATAAATGTACAGGTTTATAGGCTAATCATTAGAGGTATCAAAAACAGCAATCGGAGCACAATTGCAGATTTTGGATTTTTATAGCTCTGAATCGTCTGATCTACAGTAAGGTGATTTTTATAAAATCGAATTTTCTATGAAATGTACGGAAATCATTATGGAATCTAAATACGCGTTGGCACAGCAGTTACAGGTCCCGAGACCTGTCATTAAAGGTATGAAGAACAGAAATCGGAGCACAATCGCAGATTTTGGATTTTTACTGCTCTAAATCGGCTGATGTATAGTAAGGTGATTTTCAATGGAATCAAGGAACCTAAATACTCGTTGGCCTAAAAATGTACAGGTTCGGAGGCCAATCATTAGAGGTATCAAAAACAGCAATCGAAGCACAATTGCAGATTTTGGATTTTTATAGCTCTGAATAGTAAGTTGATTTTCATCAAATCGAATTTTCTATGAAATGTACGGAAATAATTATGGAATCTAAATACGCGTTGGCACAGCAGTTACAGGTCCCGAGACCTGTCATTAAAGGTATGAAGAACAGAAATCGGAGCACAATTGCAGATTTTGGATTTTTACTGCTCTAAATCGGCTGATGTATAGTAAGGTGATTTTCAATGGAATCAAGGAACCTGAATACTCGTTAGCCTGAAAATGTACAGGTTCAGAGGCCAATCATTACAGTTATCAAAAACAGCAATCGAAGCACAATTGCAGATTTTGGATTTTTATAGCTCTGAATCGTCTGATCTACAGTAAGGTGATTTTCATAAAATCGAATTTTCTATGAAATGTACCGAAATAATTATGGAACCTAAATACGCATTGTCACAGCAGTTACAGATCCCGAGACCTGTCATTAAAGGTATGAAGAACAGAAATCGGAGCACAATTGCAGATTTTGGATTTTTACTGCTCTAAATCGGCTGATGTATATTAAGGTGATTTTCAATAGAATCAAGGAACCTGAATACCCGTTAGCCTAAAAATGTACAGGTTCAGAGGCCTATCATTACAGGTGTCAAGAACAGCAATCAGAGCACAATTGCAGATTTTGGATTTTTGTAGCTCTGAATAGTAAGTTGATTTTCATCAAATCGAAATTTCTATGAAATGTACGGAAATAATTATGGATTCTAAATACGCGTAGGCACAGCAGTTACAGGTCCCGAGACCTGTCATTAAAGGTATGAAGAACAGAAATCGGAGCACAATTGCAGATTTTGGATTTTTACTGCTCTAAATCGGCTGATTTATAGTAAGGTGATTTTCAATGGAATCAAGGAACCTAAATAATCGTTGGCCTATAAATGTACAGGTTTATAGGCTAATCATTAGAGGTATCAAAAACAGCAATCGGAGCACAATTGCAGATTTTGGATTTTTATAGCTCTGAATCGTCTGATCTACAGTAAGGTGATTTTTATAAAATCGAATTTTCTATGAAATGTACGGAAATCATTATGGAATCTAAATACGCGTTGGCACAGCAGTTACAGGTCCCGAGACCTGTCATTAAAGGTATGAAGAACAGAAATCGGAGCACAATCGCAGATTTTGGATTTTTACTGCTCTAAATCGGCTGATGTATAGTAAGGTGATTTTCAATGGAATCAAGGAACCTAAATACTCGTTGGCCTAAAAATGTACAGGTTCGGAGGCCAATCATTAGAGGTATCAAAAACAGCAATCGAAGCACAATTGCAGATTTTGGATTTTTATAGCTCTGAATAGTAAGTTGATTTTCATCAAATCGAATTTTCTATGAAATGTACGGAAATAATTATGGAATCTAAATACGCGTTGGCACAGCAGTTACAGGTCCCGAGACCTGTCATTAAAGGTATGAAGAACAGAAATCGGAGCACAATTGCAGATTTTGGATTTTTACTGCTCTAAATCGGCTGATGTATAGTAAGGTGATTTTCAATGGAATCAAGGAACCTAAATACTCGTTGGCTTAAAAATGTACAGGTTCAGAGGCCTATCATTAGAGGTATCAAGAACAGCAAACGGAGCACAATTGCAGATTTTGGATTTTTATAGCTCTGAATCGTCTGATGTATAGTAAGGTGATTTTCATAAAATTTAATTTTCTATGAAATGTACGGAAATAATTATGGAATCTAAATACGCGTTGGCACAGCAGTTACAGGTCCCGAGACCTGTCATTAAAGGTATGAAGAACAGAAATCCGAGCACAATTGCAGATTTTGGATTTTTACTGCTCTGAATCGGCTGATGCATAGTAAGGTGATTTTCAATGGAATCAAGGAACCTAAATAATCGTTTGCCTAAAAATGTACAGGTTCAGAGGCCTATCATTAGAGGTATTAAGAACAGCAATCGGAGCACAATTGCAGATTTTGGATTTTTATAGCTCTGAATCGTCTGATCTATAGTAAGGTGATTTTCATCAAATCGAATTTTCTATGAAATGTACGGAAATAATTATGGAATCTAAATACGCGTTGGCACAGCAGTTACAGGTCCCGAGACCTGTCATTAAAGGTATGAAGAACAGAAATCTGAGCGCAATTGCAGATTTTGGATTTTTACTGCTCTGAATCGGCTGATTTATAGTAAGGTGATTTTCAATGGAATCAAGGAACCTAAATACTCGTTGGCATAAAAATGTACAGGTTCAGAGGCCTATCATTAGAGGTATCAAGAACAGCAATCTAAGCACAATTGCAGATTTTGGATTTTTAAAGCTCCGAATCGTCTGATTATAGTAAGGTGATTTTCATCAAATTGAATTTTCTATGAAATGTACGGAAATAATTATGGAATCTAAATACGCGTTGGCACAGCAGTTACAGATCCCGAGACCTGTCATTAAAGGTATGAAGAACAGAAATCGGAGCACAATTGCAGATTTTGGATTTTTACTGCTCTGAATCGGCTGATGTATAGTAAGGTGATTTTCAATGGAATCAAGGAACCTAAATACTCGTTAGCCTAAAAATTTACAGGTTCAGAGGCCTATCATTAGAGGTATTAAGAACAGCAATCGGAGCACAATTGCAGATTTTGGATTTTTATAGCTCTGAATCGTCTGATCTATAGTAAGGTGATTTTCATCAAATCGAATTTTCTATGAAATGTACGGAAATAATTATGGAATCTAAATACGCGTTGGCACAGCAGTTACAGGTCCCGAGACCTGTCATTAAAGGTATGAAGAACAGAAATCTGAGCGCAATTGCAGATTTTGGATTTTTACTGCTCTGAATCGGCTGATTTATAATAAGGTGATTTTCAATGGAATCAAGGAACCTAAATACTCGTTGGCATAAAAATGTACAGGTTCAGAGGCCTATCATTAGAGGTATCAAGAACAGCAATCTAAGCACAATTGCAGATTTTGGATTTTTAAAGCTCCGAATCGTCTGATTATAGTAAGGTGATTTTCATCAAATTGAATTTTCTATGAAATGTACGGAAATAATTATGGAATCTAAATACGCGTTGGCACAGCAGTTACAGATCCCGAGACCTGTCATTAAAGGTATGAAGAACAGAAATCGGAGCACAGTTGCAGATTTTGGATTTTTACTGCTCTGAATCGGCTGATGTATAGTAAGGTGATTTTCAATGGAATCAAGGAACCTAAATAATCGTTAGCCTAAAAATTTACAGGTTCAGAGGCCTATCATTAGAGGTATTAAGAACAGCAATCGGAGCACAATTGCAGATTTTGGATTTTTATAGCTCTGAATCGTCTGATCTATAGTAAGGTGATTTTCATCAAATCGAATTTTCTATGAAATGTACGGAAATAATTATGGAATCTAAATACGCGTTGGCACAGCTGTTACAGGTCCCGAGACCTGTCATTAAAGGTATGAAGAACAGAAATCGGAGCACAATTGCAGATTTTGGATTTTTACTGCTCTGAATCGGCTGATGTATAGTAAGGTGATTTTCAATGGAATCAAGGAACCTAAATACTCGTTTGCCTAAAAATTTACAGGTTCAGAGGCCTATCATTAGAGGTATCAAGAACAGCAATCGGAGCACAATTGCAGATTTTGGATTTTTATAGCTCTGAATCGTCTGATCTATAGTAAGGTGATTTTCATAAAATCGAATTTTCTATGAAATGTACGGAAATAATTATGGAATCTAAATACGCGTTGGCACAGCAGTTACAGGTCCCGAGACCTGTCATTAAAGGTATGAAGAACAGAAATCTGAGCGCAATTGCAGATTTTGGATTTTTACTGCTCTGAATCGGCTGATTTATAGTAAGGTGATTTTCAATGGAATCAAGGAACCTAAATACTCGTTGGCATAAAAATGTACAGGTTCAGAGGCCTATCATTAGAGGTATCAAGAACAGCAATCTAAGCACAATTGCAGATTTTGGATTTTTAAAGCTCCGAATCGTCTGATTATAGTAAGGTGATTTTCATCAAATTGAATTTTCTATGAAATGTACGGAAATAATTATGGAATCTAAATACGCGTTGGTACAGCAGTTACAGATCCCGAGACCTGTCATTAAAGGTATGAAGAACAGAAATCGGAGCACAATTGCAGATTTTGGATTTTTACTGCTCTGAATCGGCTGATGTATAGTAAGGTGATTTTCAATGGAATCAAGGAACCTAAATACTCGTTAGCCTAAAAATTTACAGGTTCAGAGGCCTATCATTAGAGGTATTAAGAACAGCAATCGGAGCACAATTGCAGATTTTGGATTTTTATAGCTCTGAATCGTCTGATCTATAGTAAGGTGATTTTCATCAAATCGAATTTTCTATGAAATGTACGGAAATAATTATGGAATCTAAATACGCGTTGGCACAGCTGTTACAGGTCCCGAGACCTGTCATTAAAGGTATGAAGAACAGAAATCGGAGCACAATTGCAGATTTTGGATTTTTACTGCTCTGAATCGGCTGATGTATAGTAAGGTGATTTTCAATGGAATCAAGGAACCTAAATACTCGTTTGCCTAAAAATTTACAGGTTCAGAGGCCTATCATTAGAGGTATCAAGAACAGCAATCGGAGCACAATTGCAGATTTTGGATTTTTATAGCTCTGAATCGTCTGATCTATAGTAAGGTGATTTTCATAAAATCGAATTTTCTATGAAATGTACGGAAATAATTATGGAATCTAAATACGCGTTGGCACAGCTGTTACAGGTCCCGAGACCTGTCATTAAAGGTATGAAGAACAGAAATCGGAGCACAATTGCAGATTTTGGATTTTTACTGCTCTGAATCGGCTGATGTATAGTAAGGTGATTTTCAATGGAATCAAGGAACCTAAATACTCGTTAACCTAAAAATTTACAGGTTCAGAGGCCAATGATTAGAGGTATCAAGAACAGCATTCGGAGCACAATTGCAGATTTGGGATTTTTACTGCTCTGAATCGGCTGATGTATAGTAAGGTGATTTTCAATGGAATCAAGGAACCTAAATAATCGTTTGCCTAAAAATGTACAGGTTCAGAGGCCTATCATTAGAGGTATTAAGAACAGCAATCGGAGCACAATTGCAGATTTTGGATTTTTATAGCTCTGAATCGTCTGATCTATAGTAAGGTGATTTTCATCAAATCGAATTTTCTATGAAATGTACGGAAATAATTATGGAATCTAAATACGCGTTGGCACAGCAGTTACAGGTCCCGAGACCTGTCATTAAAGGTATGAAGAACAGAAATCGGAGCACAATTGCAGATTTTGGATTTTTACTGCTCTAAATCGGCTGATGTATAGTAAGGTGATTTTCAATGGAATCAAGGAACCTAAATACTCGTTGGCCTAAAAATGTACAGGTTCAGAGGCCAATCATTAGAGGTATCAAAAACAGCAATAGGAGCACAATTGCAGATTTGGGATTTTTATAGCTCTGAATCGTCTGATCTATAGTAAGGTGATTTTCATCAAATCGAATTTTCTATAAAATGTACGGAAAAAATTATGGAATCTAAATACGCGTTGGCAATGCAGTTACAGACCCCGAGACCTGTCATTAAAGGTATGAAGAACAGAAATCGGAGCACAATTGCAGATTTTGGATTTTTACTGCGCTAAATCGGCTGATGTATAGTAAGGTGATTTTCAATGGAATCAAGGAACCTAAATACTCGTTGGCCAAAAAATGTACAGGTTCAGAGGCCAATCATTAGAAGTATCAAAAACAGCAATCGGAGCACAATTGCAGATTTTGGATTTTTATAGCTCTGAATCGTCTGATCTATAGTAAGGTGATTTTCATCAAATCGAATTTTTTATGAAATGTACGGAAATAATTATGGAATCTAAATATGCATTGGCATAGCAGTTACAGATCCCGAGACCTGTCATTAAAGGTATGAAGAACAGAAATCGGAGCACAATTGCAGATTTTTGATTTTTACTGCTCTAAATCGGCTGATGTATAGTAAGGTGATTTTCAATGGAATAAAGGAACCTAAATACTCGTTGGCCTAAAAATGTACAGGTTCAGAGGCCAATCATTAGAGGTATCAAGAACAGCAATCGGAGCACAATTGAAGATTTTGGATTTTTGTAGCTCTGAATCGTCTGTATAGTAAGGTGATTTTGATAAAATCGAATTTATTATGAAATGTACGGAAATAATTATGGAATCTAAATACGCGTTGGCACAGCAGTTACAGGTCCCGAGACCTGTCATTAAAGGTATGAAGAACAGAAATCGGAGCACAATTGCAGATTTTGGATTTTTACTGCTCTAAATCGGCTGATGTATAGTAAGGTGATTTTCAATGGAATCAAAGAACCTAAATACTCGTTGGCCTAAAAATTTACAGGTTTAGAGGCCAATCATTAGAGGTTTAAAAAACAGCAATCGGAGCACAATTGCAGATTTTGGATTTTTATAGCTCTAAATCGTCTGATCTATAGTAAGGTGATTTTCATAAAATCGAATTTTCTATGAAATGTACGGAAATAATTATGGAATCTAAATACGCGTTGGCACAGCAGTTACAGATCCCGAGACCTGTCATTAAAGGTATGAAGAACAGAAATCGGAGCACAATTGCAGATTTTGGATTTTTACTGCGCTAAATCGGCTGATGTATAGTAAGGTGATTTTCAATGGAATCAAGGAACCTAAATACTCGTTGGCCAAAAAATGTACAGGTTCAGAGGCCAATCATTAGAAGTATCAAAAACAGCAATCGGAGCACAATTGCAGATTTTGGATTTTTATAGCTCTGAATCGTCTGATCTATAGTAAGGTGATTTTCATCAAATCGAATTTTCTATGAAATGTACGGAAATAATTATGGAATCTAAATATGCATTGGCACAGCAGTTACAGATCCCGAGACCTGTCATTAAAGGTATGAAGAACAGAAATCGGAGCACAATTGCAGATTTTGGATTTTTACTGCTCTAAATCGGCTGATGTATAGTAAGGTGATTTTCAATGGAATAAAGGAACCTAAATACTCGTTGGCCTAAAAATGTACAGGTTCAGAGGCCAATCATTAGAGGTATCAAAAACAGCAATCGGAGCACAATTGAAGATTTTGGATTTTTGTAGCTCTGAATCGTCTGTATAGTAAGGTGATTTTGATAAAATCGAATTTATTATGAAATGTACGGAAATAATTATGGAATCTAAATACGCGTTGGCACAGCAGTTACAGGTCCCGAGACCTGTCATTAAAGGTATGAAGAACAGAAATCGGAGCACAATTGCAGATTTTGGATTTTTACTGCTCTAAATCGGCTGATGTATAGTAAGGTGATTTTCAATGGAATTAAAGAACCTAAATACTCGTTGGCCTAAAAATTTACAGGTTTAGAGGCCAATCATTAGAGGTTTAAAAAACAGCAATCGGAGCACAATTGCAGATTTTGGATTTTTATAGCTCTAAATCGTCTGATCTATAGTAAGGTGATTTTCATAAAATCGAATTTTCTATGAAATGTACGGAAATAATTATGGAATCTAAATACGCGTTGGCACAGCAGTTACAGGTCCAGAGACCTGTCATTAAAGGTATGAAGAACAGAAATCGGAGCACAATTGCAGATTTTGGATTTTTACTGCTCTAAATCGGCTGATGTATAGTAAGGTGATTTTCAATGGAATTAAAGAACCTAAATACTCGTTGGCCTAAAAATTTACAGGTTTAGAGGCCAATCATTAGAGGTTTAAAAAACAGCAATCGGAGCACAATTGCAGATTTTGGATTTTTATAGCTCTAAATCGTCTGATCTATAGTAAGGTGATTTTCATAAAATCGAATTTTCTATGAAATGTACTGAAATAATTATGGAATCTAAATACGCGTTGGCACAGCAGTTGCAGATCCCGAGACCTGTCATTAAAGGTATGAAGAACAGAAATCGGAGCACAATTGCAGATTTTTGATTTTTACTGCGCTAAATCGGCTGATGTATAGTAAGGTGATTTTCAATGAAATCAAGGAACCTAAATACTCGTTGGCCAAAAAATGTACAGGTTCAGAGGCCAATCATTAGAAGTATCAAAAACAGCAATCGGAGCACAATTGCAGATTTTGGATTTTTATAGCTCTGAATCGTCTGATCTATAGTAAGGTGATTTTCATCAAATCGAATTTTCTATGAAATGTACGGAAATAATTATGGAATCTAAATATGCATTGGCACAGCAGTTACAGATCCCGAGACCTGTCATTAAAGGTATGAAGAACAGAAATCGGAGCACAATTGCAGATTTTGGATTTTTACTGCTCTAAATCGGCTGATGTATAGTAAGGTGATTTTCAATGGAATCAAAGAACCTAAATACTTGTTGGCCTAAAAATTTACAGGTTTAGAGGCCAATCATTAGAGGTTTAAAAAACAGCAATCGGAGCACAATTGCAGATTTTGGATTTTTATAGCTCTAAATCGTCTGATCTATAGTAAGGTGATTTTCATAAAATCGAATTTTCTATGAAATGTACGGAAATAATTATGAAACCTAAATACGCGTTGGCACAGCAGTTACAGATCCCGAGACCTGTCATTAAAGGTATGAAGAACAGAAATCGGAGCACAATTGCAGATTTTGGATTTTTACTGCTCTAAATCGGCTGATGTATAGTAAGGTGATTTTCAATGGAATAAAGGAACCTAAATACTCGTTGGCCTAAAAATGTACAGGTTCAGAGGCCAATCATTAGAGGTATCAAAAACAGCAATCGGAGCACAATTGAAGATTTTGGATTTTTGTAGCTCTGAATCGTCTGTATAGTAAGGTGATTTTGATAAAATCGAATTTATTATGAAATGTACGGAAATAATTATGGAATCTAAATACGCGTTGGCACAGCAGTTACAGGTCCCGAGACCTGTCATTAAAGGTATGAAGAACAGAAATCGGAGCACAATTGCAGATTTTGGATTTTTACTGCTCTAAATCGGCTGATGTATAGTAAGGTGATTTTCAATGGAATTAAAGAACCTAAATACTCGTTGGCCTAAAAATTTACAGGTTTAGAGGCCAATCATTAGAGGTTTAAAAAACAGCAATCGGAGCACAATTGCAGATTTTGGATTTTTATAGCTCTAAATCGTCTGATCTATAGTAAGGTGATTTTGATAAAATCGAATTTATTATGAAATGTACGGAAATAATTATGGAATCTAAATACGCGTTGGCACAGCAGTTACAGGTCCCGAGACCTGTCATTAAAGGTATGAAGAACAGAAATCGGAGCACAATTGCAGATTTTGGATTTTTACTGCTCTAAATCGGCTGATGTATAGTAAGGTGATTTTCAATGGAATCAAAGAACCTAAATACTCGTTGGCCTAAAAATTTACAGGTTTAGAGGCCAATCATTAGAGGTTTAAAAAACAGCAATCGGAGCACAATTGCAGATTTTGGATTTTTATAGCTCTAAATCGTCTGATCTATAGTAAGGTGATTTTCATAAAATCGAATTTTCTATGAAATGTACGGAAATAATTATGGAATCTAAATACGCGTTGGCACAGCAGTTACAGATCCCGAGACCTGTCATTAAAGGTATGAAGAACAGAAATCGGAGCACAATTGCAGATTTTGGATTTTTACTGCGCTAAATCGGCTGATGTATAGTAAGGTGATTTTCAATGGAATCAAGGAACCTAAATACTCGTTGGCCAAAAAATGTACAGGTTCAGAGGCCAATCATTAGAAGTATCAAAAACAGCAATCGGAGCACAATTGCAGATTTTGGATTTTTATAGCTCTGAATCGTCTGATCTATAGTAAGGTGATTTTCATCAAATCGAATTTTCTATGAAATGTACGGAAATAATTATGGAATCTAAATATGCATTGGCACAGCAGTTACAGATCCCGAGACCTGTCATTAAAGGTATGAAGAACAGAAATCGGAGCACAATTGCAGATTTTGGATTTTTACTGCTCTAAATCGGCTGATGTATAGTAAGGTGATTTTCAATGGAATAAAGGAACCTAAATACTCGTTGGCCTAAAAATGTACAGGTTCAGAGGCCAATCATTAGAGGTATCAAAAACAGCAATCGGAGCACAATTGAAGATTTTGGATTTTTGTAGCTCTGAATCGTCTGTATAGTAAGGTGATTTTGATAAAATCGAATTTATTATGAAATGTACGGAAATAATTATGGAATCTAAATACGCGTTGGCACAGCAGTTACAGGTCCCGAGACCTGTCATTAAAGGTATGAAGAACAGAAATCGGAGCACAATTGCAGATTTTGGATTTTTACTGCTCTAAATCGGCTGATGTATAGTAAGGTGATTTTCAATGGAATTAAAGAACCTAAATACTCGTTGGCCTAAAAATTTACAGGTTTAGAGGCCAATCATTAGAGGTTTAAAAAACAGCAATCGGAGCACAATTGCAGATTTTGGATTTTTATAGCTCTAAATCGTCTGATCTATAGTAAGGTGATTTTCATAAAATCGAATTTTCTATGAAATGTACGGAAATAATTATGGAATCTAAATACGCGTTGGCACAGCAGTTACAGGTCCAGAGACCTGTCATTAAAGGTATGAAGAACAGAAATCGGAGCACAATTGCAGATTTTGGATTTTTACTGCTCTAAATCGGCTGATGTATAGTAAGGTGATTTTCAATGGAATTAAAGAACCTAAATACTCGTTGGCCTAAAAATTTACAGGTTTAGAGGCCAATCATTAGAGGTTTAAAAAACAGCAATCGGAGCACAATTGCAGATTTTGGATTTTTATAGCTCTAAATCGTCTGATCTATAGTAAGGTGATTTTCATAAAATCGAATTTTCTATGAAATGTACTGAAATAATTATGGAATCTAAATACGCGTTGGCACAGCAGTTACAGATCCCGAGACCTGTCATTAAAGGTATGAAGAACAGAAATCGGAGCACAATTGCAGATTTTTGATTTTTACTGCGCTAAATCGGCTGATGTATAGTAAGGTGATTTTCAATGAAATCAAGGAACCTAAATACTCGTTGGCCAAAAAATGTACAGGTTCAGAGGTTAATCATTAGAAGTATCAAAAACAGCAATCGGAGCACAATTGCAGATTTTGGATTTTTATAGCTCTGAATCGTCTGATCTATAGTAAGGTGATTTTCATCAAATCGAATTTTCTATGAAATGTACGGAAATAATTATGGAATCTAAATATGCATTGGCACAGCAGTTACAGATCCCGAGACCTGTCATTAAAGGTATGAAGAACAGAAATCGGAGCACAATTGCAGATTTTGGATTTTTACTGCTCTAAATCGGCTGATGTATAGTAAGGTGATTTTCAATGGAATCAAAGAACCTAAATACTCGTTGGCCTAAAAATTTACAGGTTTAGAGGCCAATCATTAGAGGTTTAAAAAACAGCAATCGGAGCACAATTGCAGATTTTGGATTTTTATAGCTCTAAATCGTCTGATCTATAGTAAGGTGATTTTCATAAAATCGAATTTTCTATGAAATGTACGGAAATAATTATGAAACCTAAATACGCGTTGGCACAGCAGGTACAGATCCCGAGACCTGTCATTAAAGGTATGAAGAACAGAAATCGGAGCACAATTGCAGATTTTGGATTTTTACTGCTCTAAATCGGCTGATGTATAGTAAGGTGATTTTCAATGGAATAAAGGAACCTAAATACTCGTTGGCCTAAAAATGTACAGGTTCAGAGGCCAATCATTAGAGGTATCAAAAACAGCAATCGGAGCACAATTGAAGATTTTGGATTTTTGTAGCTCTGAATCGTCTGTATAGTAAGGTGATTTTGATAAAATCGAATTTATTATGAAATGTACGGAAATAATTATGGAATCTAAATACGCGTTGGCACAGCAGTTACAGGTCCCGAGACCTGTCATTAAAGGTATGAAGAACAGAAATCGGAGCACAATTGCAGATTTTGGATTTTTACTGCTCTAAATCGGCTGATGTATAGTAAGGTGATTTTCAATGGAATTAAAGAACCTAAATACTCGTTGGCCTAAAAATTTACAGGTTTAGAGGCCAATCATTAGAGGTTTAAAAAACAGCAATCGGAGCACAATTGCAGATTTTGGATTTTTATAGCTCTAAATCGTCTGATCTATAGTAAGGTGATTTTGATAAAATCGAATTTATTATGAAATGTACGGAAATAATTATGGAATCTAAATACGCGTTGGCACAGCAGTTACAGGTCCCGAGACCTGTCATTAAAGGTATGAAGAACAGAAATCGGAGCACAATTGCAGATTTTGGATTTTTACTGCTCTAAATCGGCTGATGTATAGTAAGGTGATTTTCAATGGAATTAAAGAACCTAAATACTCGTTGGCCTAAAAATTTACAGGTTTAGAGGCCAACCATTAGAGGTTTAAAAAACAGCAATCGGAGCACAATTGCAGATTTTGGATTTTTATAGCTCTAAATCGTCTGATCTATAGTAAATTGATTTTCATAAAATCGAATTTTCTATGAAATGTACGGAAATAATTATGGAATCTAAATACGCGTTGGCACAGCAGTTACAGATCCCGAGACCTGTCATTAAAGGTATGAAGAACAGAAATCGGAGCACAATTGCAGATTTTGGATTTTTACTGCGCTAAATCGGCTGATGTATAGTAAGGTGATTTTCAATGGAATCAAGGAACCTAAATACTCGTTGGCCAAAAAATGTACAGGTTCAGAGGCCAATCATTAGAAGTATCAAAAATAGCAATCGGAGCACAATTGCAGATTTTGGATTTTTATAGCTCTGAATCGTCTGATCTATAGTAAGGTGATTTTCATCAAATCGAATTTTCTATGAAATGTACGGAAATAATTATGGAATCTAAATATGCATTGGCACAGCAGTTACAGATCCCGAGACCTGTCATTAAAGGTATGAAGAACAGAAATCGGAGCACAATTGCAGATTTTGGATTTTTACTGCTCTAAATCGGCTGATGTATAGTAAGGTGATTTTCAATGGAATCAAAGAACCTAAATACTCGTTGGCCTAAAAATTTACAGGTTTAGAGGCCAATCATTAGAGGTTTAAAAAACAGCAATCGGAGCACAATTGCAGATTTTGGATTTTTATAGCTCTAAATCGTCTGATCTATAGTAAGGTGATTTTCATAAAATCGAATTTTCTATGAAATGTACGGAAATAATTATGAAACCTAAATACGCGTTGGCACAGCAGTTACAGATCCCGAGACCTGTCATTAAAGGTATGAAGAACAGAAATCGGAGCACAATTGCAGATTTTGGATTTTTACTGCTCTAAATCGGCTGATGTATAGTAAGGTGATTTTCAATGGAATCAAGGAACCTAAATACTCGTTGGCCAAAAAATGTACAGGTTCAGAGGCCAATCATTAGAAGTATCAAAAGCAGCAATCGGAGCACAATTGCAGATTTTGGATTTTTATAGCTCTGAATCGTCTGATCTATAGTAAGGTGATTTTCATCAAATCGAATTTTCTATGAAATGTACGGAAATAATTATGGAATCTAAATATGCATTGGCACAGCAGTTACAGATCCCGAGACCTGTCATTAAAGGTATGAAGAACAGAAATCGGAGCACAATTGCAGATTTTGGATTTTTACTGCTCTAAATCGGCTGATGTATAGTAAGGTGATTTTCAATGGAATAAAGGAACCTAAATACTCGTTGGCCTAAAAATGTACAGGTTCAGAGGCCAATCATTAGAGGTATCAAAAACATCAATCGGAGCACAATTGAAGATTTTGGATTTTTGTAGCTCTGAATCGTCTGTATAGTAAGGTGATTTTGATAAAATCGAATTTATTATGAAATGTACGGAAATAATTATGGAATCTAAATACGCGTTGGCACAGCAGTTACAGGTCCCGAGACCTGTCAATAAAGGTATGAAGAACAGAAATCGGAGCACAATTGCAGATTTTGGATATTTACTGCTCTGAATCGGCTGATGTATAGTAAGGTGATTTTCAATGGAATCAAAGAACCTAAATACTCGTTGGCCTAAAAATTTACAGGTTTAGAGGCCAATCATTAGAAGGTTAAAAAACAGCAATCGGAGCACAATTGCAGATTTTGGATTTTTATAGCTCTAAATCGTCTGATCGTAAGGTGATTTTCATAAAATCGAATTTTCTATGAAATGTACGGAAATAATTATGGAATCTAAATACGCGTTGGCACAGCAGTTACAGATCCCGAGACCTGTCATTAAAGGTATGAAGAACAGAAATCGGAGCACAATTGCAGATTTTGGATTTTTACTGCGCTAAATCGGCTGATGTATAGTAAGGTGATTTTCAATGGAATCAAGGAACCTAAATACTCGTTGGCCAAAAAATGTACAGGTTCAGAGGCCAATCATTAGAAGTATCAAAAACAGCAATCGGAGCACAATTGCAGATTTTGGATTTTTATAGCTCTGAATCGTCTGATCTATAGTAAGGTGATTTTCATCAAATCGAATTTTCTATGAAATGTACGGAAATAATTATGGAATCTAAATACGCATTGGCACAGCAGTTACAGATCCCCAGACCTGTCAATAAAGGTATGAAGAACAGATATCTGAGCACAATTGCAGATTTTGGATTTTTACTGCTCTAAATTGGCTGATGTATATTAAGGTGATTTCAATGGAATCAAGGAACCTAAATACTCGTTGGCCTAAAAATGTACAGGTTCAGAGGCCAATCATTAAAGGTATGAAGAACAGAAATCGGAGCACAATTGCAGATTTTGGATTTTTACTGCTCTAAATCGGCTGATGTATAGTAAGGTGATTTTCAATGGAATCAAGGAACCGAAATACTCGTTGGCCTAAAAATGTACAGGTTCAGAGGCCAATCATTAGAGGTATCAAAAACAGCAATCGGAGCACAATTGCTGATTTTGGATTTTTATAGCTCTGAATCGTCTGATCTATAGTAAGGTGATTTTTATAAAATAGAATTTTCTATGAAATGTACGGAAATAATTATGGAATCTAAATTCGCGTTTGCATAGCAGTTACAGGTCCCGAGACCTGTCATTAAAGGTATGAAGAACAGAAATCGGAGCACAATTGCAGATTTTGAATTTTTAGTGCTCTAAATCGGCTTATGTATAATAAGGTGATTTTCAATGGAATCAAGGAACCTAAATACTCGTTGGCCTAAAAGTGTACAGGTTCAGAAGCCAATCATTAGATGTATCAAAAACAGCAATCGGAGCACAATTGCAGATTTTGGATTTTTATAACTCTAAATCGTCTGATCTATAGTAAATAAGGTGATTTTTATCAAATCGAATTTTCTATGAAATGTACGGAAATAATTATGGAATCTAAATACGCGTTGGCACAGCAGTTACAGGTCCCGAGACCTGTCATTAAAGGTATGAAGAACAGAAATCGGAGCACAATTGCAGATTTTGGATTTTTACTGCTCTAAATCGGCTGATGTATAGTAAGGTGATTTTCAATGGAATCAAGGAACCTAAATACTCGTTGGCCTAAAAATTTACAGGTTCAGAGGCCAATCATTAGAGGTATCAAAAACAGCAATAGGAGCACAATTGCAGATTTTGGATTTGTATAGCTCTGAATCGTCTGATCTATAGTAAGGTGATTTTCATCAAATCGAATTTTCTATGAAATGTACGGAAATAATTATGGAATCTAAATACGCATTGGCACAGCAGTTACAGATCCCTAGACCTGTCAATAAAGGTATGAAGAACAGATATCTGAGCACAATTGCAGATTTTCGATTTTTACTGCTCTAAATTGGCTGATGTATAGTAAGGTGATTTCAATGGAATCAAGGAACCTAAATACTCGTTGGCCTAAAAATGTACAGGTTCAGAGGCCAATCATTAAAGGTATGAAGAACAGAAATCGGAGCACAATTGCAGATTTTGGATTTTTACTGCTCTAAATCGGCTGATGTATAGTAAGGTGATTTTCAATGGAATCGAGGAACCTAAATACTCGTTGGCCTAAAAATGTACAGGTTCAGAGGCCAATCATTAGAGGTATCAAAAACAGCAATCGGAGCACAATTGCTGATTTTGGATTTTTATAGCTCTGAATCGTCTGATCTATAGTAAGGTGATTTTTATAAAATAGAATTTTCTATGAAATGTACGGAAATAATTATGGAATCTAAATTCGCGTTGGCACAGCAGTTACAGGTCCCGAGACCTGTCATTAAAGGTATGAAGAACAGAAATCGGAGCACAATTGCAGATTTTGGATTTTTACTGCTCTAAATCGGCTGATGTATAGTAAGGTGATTTTCAATGGAATCAAGGAACCTAAATACTCGTTGGCCTAAACATGTACAGGTTCAGAGGCCTATCATTAGAGGTATGAAGAACAGCAATAGGAGCACAATTGCAGATTTTGGATTTTTATAACTCTAGATCGTCTGATCTATAGTAAATAAGGTGATTTTCATCAAATCGAATTTTCTATGAAATGTACGGAAATAATTATGGAATCTAAATACGCATTGGCACAGCAGTTACAGATCCCCAGACCTGTCAATAAAGGTATGAAGAACAGATATCTGAGCACAATTGCAGATTTTGGATTTTTACTGCTCTAAATTGGCTGATGTATAGTAAGGTGATTTCAATGGAATCAAGGAACCTAAATACTCGTTGGCCTAAAAATGTACAGGTTTAGAGGCCAATCATTAAAGGTATGAAGAACAGAAATCGGAGCACAATTGCAGATTTTGGATTTTTACTGCTCTAAATCGGCTGATGTATAGTAAGGTGATTTTCAATGGAATCAAGGAATCTAAATACTCGTTGGCCTAAAAATGTACAGGTTCAGAGGCCAATCATTAGAGGTATCAAAAACAGCAATCGGAGCACAATTGCTGATTTTGGATTTTTATAGCTCTGAATCGTCTGATCTATAGTAAGGTGATTTTTATAAAATAGAATTTTCTATGAAATGTACGGAAATAATTATGGAATCTAAATTCGCGTTGGCACAGCAGTTACAGGTCCCGAGACCTGTCATTAAAGGTATGAAGAACAGAAATCGGAGCACAATTGCAGATTTTGAATTTTTAGTGCTCTAAATCGGCTTATGTATAATAAGGTGATTTTCAATGGAATCAAGGAACCTAAATACTCGTTGGCCTAAACATGTACAGGTTCAGAGGCCTATCATTAGAGGTATGAAGAACAGCAATAGGAGCACAATTGCAGATTTTGGATTTTTATAACTCTAGATCGTCTGATCTATAGTAAATAAGGTGATTTTCATCAAATCGAATTTTCTATGAAATGTACGGAAATAATTATGGAATCTAAATACGCATTGGCACAGCAGTTACAGATCCCCAGACCTGTCAATAAAGGTATGAAGAACAGATATCTGAGCACAATTGCAGATTTTGGATTTTTACTGCTCTAAATTGGCTGATGTATAGTAAGGTGATTTCAATGGAATCAAGGAACCTAAATACTCGTTGGCCTAAAAATGTACAGGTTCAGAGGCCAATCATTAAAGGTATGAAGAACAGAAATCGGAGCACAATTGCAGATTTTGGATTTTTACTGCTCTAAATCGGCTGATGTATAGTAAGGTGATTTTCAATGGAATCAAGGAACCTAAATACTCGTTGGCCTAAAAATGTACAGGTTCAGAGGCCAATCATTAGAGGTATCAAAAACAGCAATCGGAGCACAATTGCTGATTTTGGATTTTTATAGCTCTGAATCGTCTTATCTGTAAGGTGATTTTCATAAAATCGAATTTTCTATGAAATGTACGGAAATAATTATGGAATCTAAATACGCGTTGGCACAGCAGTTACAGGTCCCGAGACCTATCATTAATGGTATGAAGAACATAAATCGGAGCACAATTGCAGATTTTGGATTTTTACTGCTCTGAATCAGCTGATGTATAGTAAGGTGATTTTCAATGAAATCAAGGAAACTAAAGAAATAATAAAGGCAAAACTAATCTAGGTATATAGACATTTCTAAGTTGAAGGATGTCATGTATTTCTTAAAATGCCATTTAGTAAATGACCTTTATTTAATTCAATTAGTTTAATTAATTTACTAAATTTCAGTTTGTTTATTAATATTTTAGTTTGGTTTTGATTTTGATTACGCGATGCAATAAAAATGTGGTAAGTTAAAATAATAGAGATTAAATTTATCCCTTTATAGCTCTGGCCAATATTAAAAATCTACATAAACAAACCCGGAAAAAAACTTTTATACCCTGTCTTTGTCATACGAAGGAGGAAGAAAATGTTTTTTATGGAAAACAAAACTATAGATGGGCTAAATAGATATAAATACTAAATTTTTATTACCAAACTTATTTAATGCAAGACATATTTTTTTAGTATAATCTGGCCTACATAATATGAGTTAAGAGTATGATCAAAAATTTACCTTTGCACATTTAAATACTCTTATATAAGTAATTCAAATTTGCTTTCAAATTATTCCATAAAACTGTAATAATAAAGGAATGAAAAGGGTTGTATAATTTTTCTTGTTCAAATTATTATAAAAAGAAGCTTAATGTACCATACTTTATATATAAAAGCATCAGAAAGAAAATTTTAAAATTTCCTCAATAAATTTCATCATTATTTGGTATGTCCCCTGGAGTACCAAAAAAAACCCAATATAAAATGATGACATATGTCACTCAACGGAAAAATTATAATGTGTCCCCACAATTTATATTATTACACAAGGATAAGATAATTTTCCAATAGATTTTCTCTCGAATTTTCCAATCCTACACATATACAGAATCTGATTTATTATTTGAGATGAATTGACAAATTTATGGTATTTTATGCTTGTCTGCATACATACGTATATATATGTATATACTTTTCAAATCAAAATGTAAATACCTCACATAAATTAATTACACATAACATGGTGTAGTTATGCTTCCAGACTAGCGAATAAACCTTAAAATGTTCAGTCTTTTCTCTTTTTACAGTTAAAATTGCAAAACTTTTAGGTTTGGTGGTTGAAGCGAAAACATAAAACTGCAAGAATCAAGAGGAAGGGGTTAAAACAACACTGAAAATTGAAAAGATATATTTAAATTGTTGTTGGCGCCATTCATGCGAAAACACATAAGTTTTGTGTGAAACTAAGAAGAGGCCTTTTTGTTTTGTATAAGGATATACTATTTATGGTGTAAGTAAACCATTGTCTTCTATTCTGTAAGGTTGGTGTCTGTTTTATAAATTAAACGGAAATTTATCCATGCGTATACAATAAAATGTAGACAAAGTGACCAAATATGAATAATGATGAACTACACAATTACCAAAGGCATGCATATACATAACCGAATATTTTATTTGAGATATTCAAAATTAAATTAGATGACAATTCGCGATTCTAATTTGTCGGTTGTTGTACGAACGTACATACATTTAGCCAAACCGACTAAAAAACCAAAATTACAAATTACAAAAAAAAAAATGTTTAATCTAAAGGAGGCCAAATTAAGAGAACAACAACAACCATAAAAAGTTTGAAGATGAAGAACAAACGTAATAACAATTCGTGGGTATTAAAATGGTAATAAAAGAACCAATTTGTTTATTTATTTTCGTTTTTTTTTTTTCATTGTAGCATGTTCCGTTTCTAATTTGGTTTTCATTTTTTTTTTTTTTAACATTTCCCGCATACTTCTGGGAAATCGAAGACAGAAAATGAAGATACGAATTTCGTAAGTAGAATGAAAAACGAAAGATTATAAAAAAAAAAAAATATCTGCCAGTCTCTCCCCTGTGGCCAATCAAATAGATTGTTAACGAGTAGCAACAAAAGTTAGAAAAAACTTAGGAAGAAGAACTGGGGTAGTATAACAAAATTATTTTGGATTCAGAACTTAGACAATCAGTTTTTATTTTTATTTTTAATTTTTCGCTGTTGTTATAAGGGCGAAATTAAACTACAACAGCCTTAAAAGTCGTTTTTAGTCAACAGAAAATTTTTGTTTGCGTAATTTTGAATAATCATATATTTCTACGTAATAAGCGGACATTTTAATTGGCATCTTTTGTTAATTAACTTTAAATCTGGCTGAAATACAATAATAGCATCTATAGTAGTAGGGGCAAAGGATTCCGGTTTTTTGGAAATTGAAGAACAATTTCTAAATATGACTGTGAAAATAACATGCCATTTAAAAAGATAGAAAGAAGCTTTAAAGCTCTAACCATTAGAACTCTGATAAAAAATGAAAGGTTTTGGAAGTTGAAATTTAAATTCGTCGGCTATTTATAGCCCATGGAATGGGGTTTTGAATTGAAATGTAGAAATATAGTATACATCGGTCAGTAAAAGGGTCACAAAAATATAAAAATCTGGCAGTGTAAAACTGTAGAAATCTATCCGCAAAAAAAAAAACTGAGACACACTTATTTAAACTTTTACTTTTTTTTTAATTTGTTGCGTTATCCGAATTAACATGAGCAGGGTATCCGCGACATGAAACCAATCTTCGGAATTCCACTATAAAAGATCGACTGAATAAGTCGTGAACTATTTCAAGATGAACGATATTTGTACTAAAACACACAAGGACCGATACGTATACCTTATTTGATTTTGCTCGAGCTTCTATTTTTGCATTGAACGGACTACAAAAGTCAATCTAAATATAGTGAAATTGCAGGGTTCACTCTGTTATGCGCATACACTCGTGAACAACTAAATGGCATAAATTCCGGCTATCAATTATCTAGAATCTTATTCTTATGTTGTACAACAGATCTTGTGGACCGACATGCCATAAACGATAATGGCTAGTCCGAATCAACAATTTTGAAAATGAATGATCCGAATGAAGCAAGGTTCGAAAGCCGAAAGGTATGGTCGCGTTACGAAGTAGACCATTGACTCGCAGCATCCCTTCTGTAACTATTAATGGAGTAAGAGCCTTTCATTTGTTTTTTGTTGACAAATCGTTCCCCTTTTGAATCTCCGATATTTGCGGGTATATTAAGAGCCATCCCCGTTCCTTGCGATGTGATAGAACCGCACTTTCACGGTCCTAATACTGACTTACTCGACTTGTTATTGTTTATAAATATTTTAACATTATCAGTAAATTGTTTAACATACGCCATTTCGTGCAGTAGCTTGTTTAAGTCAGAATAGTTTTCGTTACAAAGTGAGCGCTATATCAGACCAAAGACATATTCTAGTTAAAATAATATTAATGGTTAATTTTACTTTATATGCCAATTGAGCTGTCAAAACTGCTTCACAAAGTTCTAATCTTTGTAGTGTTTGTTTACTTAGAGGTGCAATTCTTGATTTTGCACACAACAATTTTACTTCACAGTTTCCCGAACGGTCACCACTTCGAAAATCTATTGAACATTGGTTTGAGGCATTACCTTAAACGCCTGAAGTTTTGTTACACAACGTGGAATATTAAGATTTATTTCAGAGATTTCTTATTTACTCCTTTCACTCGAAATTTATTCGTCGCAATACATCTAAACTGTAACTGAAGTTGTTTCTTGGTACTTTCTCCAATAATTTTGTTTTTTGTTTCTTAGAATATAAAACCAAAACAATTATTCAAGGATCTTTAATTGAAGTGTCAATTATTTCCTCATCAATATTGAATGGCAAAACAACAACAGCGTGCAAGTGATTAATACGACGAATGATAATGATGATGTTGCCTACGATGGCAGCGATATAGGTCTGAATTATTAGCCATCGAAATCATCTTTGGGTGAATCTGAACTAGAGGAAATGGGACAACAGGTGGAAAAACAATTAGAGAGGGCGAACGATTCTACAGAAGAATTAGGAGATAAGGAGATACCAGGGCAACCAGAAAACGAAAACGTAACAGTGGTAAACAGTCACAGTAAAAAAATAAAATGGTTAAGGAACGCATATTTATACCTATAAAAGACTAACCACCAAGGTAGTATTAAGGATAAATTTGGAATATTTGTGTTCAATGAGATTTAAACTTGATAATTAAATTATACCTTTTGGGTGTGAACTTAATATTTTTTCATAATTTCAGGTTTTTGTTAAAATGTTTTATGAGCAAAAATTACGTTTTGCAAAAAATGTCAAAAACTATTAGTTTTAAGAGCTTTCAATTAGAAAAGCTTTTTAAATCAAACCCTTTCACTAAAAAATTCGAATTTACAAAGGGTAACGGAATTTAGGAACGACTTAGTATATTTGTTCTCAATCTAAATTATCAAGAGCTTTTAGTCAAACCAAACCATTTTACTAGGAAGCTTGGTATTATAATATAAGCTTCCGTTTATCGAAGCTTCTTGAATCAAATCATATTACTTCGAAATTTTGTATTAAAATTTTGGGATAAATTTACCATATTTGTTAACACTGAGCTTTAGGGTTGGTAATCGAAAAAAATTGTCAAAAGCTGTTTTTCAGAGCTTTCACTTATCGAAGCTTTATAAACAAAAGGTTTTACTTTGAAATTTTGATATTGCAACAGTTGACAGAATTTAGGATAGGATCTAAAAGATTTATTCTCAATGTAAACTATTAAGAGCTTTCAGTTTCAAGAGTTTTTCAAATCAAATCATTTGATTCTCAAATTTGATATTATATAAAGGAAGATGGTATTTTGGGATTCATTTAGAGTATTTGTTTTCAATGAGCTTAAAGCTTGAAAATTTATTAATACTTTCTCGATAATTTTGGTGCCTTTTCATAAATTCTGCCTTTCGTTAAAATGTTTGGTGAGCATAAATCGTGGATTTAGAATAAATGTCGAGAACTTTAAGTTTTTAGCGCTTTCATTTTATTCAGAAATTTGATATTTTTTGTAAGAAATTCAAAATATCTGTTGTCAATGTAAATATCTTTCTTCCAAAATAGGTTTCACTGTACATAAATAACCTGGACGTTCGTGAATAATTTCGAATAATCTACAGGAAGTCGGAAAAATATTGAAATTTTGACATAATCTCATTTGTGTAACTCTGCAAGTTCTTACAACTCAAAGCTAACCGCAGAACTTTGAAAAAATTCGAAAATCTTTAAAAATCTCGAATAATCCTAGATATATCAAAAAACAGAATAAACTGCCGAACAATGATGATTAACCCAGAAAAATTCGAATAATCTCTCTTTTCTGTGAATCTCGATTGATCTCGAACAATTTTAATAATATACCGAAAAATCTGGATATTGATGAATATCATCAGAAACAGCGTAAAACTCTAAATTCGTTTCTACTTAATGTTACTAATACTAATATGCAAGTTAAGGTTTATGTATTTTTTATATATCACAAGCTGCAAACACGAGCGGGTTACTACAAACTCCCTTTTTCTAATCAAATTTAACCTTTATCAAAAAAAATTTTATCTGTTAGCAAGGTTGAATTTGTTTGGCTAAAGACTCAATTTGCTTTATAAAAGGTTGATTTTTGATAAATGGAAAAGTGGTAAACGTGGAGTTACGCAAAACCTATAATACAAATAAATCAACCCAGGAAACACAAAAATTGTTGTCGTTTGATGTCGGAAGCTTTTATTTTAAACGAGTTTAGCTGATTTTCTTCTAAATCTAAATATCGGTCAGAACCTAAAGGCATTTTTATTGCTATGCACTCAGAACCGGGAAGAAATGATTGAGCCTGTTTTTTGAAAATATTTAATTGCAACACGAACGATTTCGTTTTTTTTCTTATTAATTAGACAACCGCCTTTTCTTAAAAAATTCCAAGAAATGTACCGTTCTGCTAATCTGCTCTATAAGCTTAATCTGAGATATCTAATCTAAAATTTGAAGTAATAAAGGAAATCTCGAGGGACCCAACAATCGTGGACCACCCCGCGGCTGCGGATGCTGCGGGTACCTTGTTACGCAACTTTACCTATGCATAAATTAACGAAAGAGAAAATTAAAGAAATTTAGAATCATATACATTTTTTTCCGGCATATTAGCGTCATTACGAGCATAAGCGAACTTCTCAAAACCACCTATACGCTAACTTAACCATTAAAAAATGTTCGAGTTATGGTATATGTATATTCGGATTTAGCTTCGCTTTCTAAATATAAAAAATGTTTCTTGCTGTGAGTATTACATTTTAAAAACCGAAATTATATACTTGCCACAAATGTGACACCTTTCAATCAAAGCTCATATTTAGAATTAAAAACAAAGAATCGGATTTACTTTTTAATCATAATGCCGGTTTTGCGCACAAGTCAAAAGCAAACGAAAAAACGTCGGCGGTAACCAATCCAAGGATGACTGTTGCAACATTCGATTTACAGCAGTGAGTTCCGTCGCCTTTTTTGCAAACATTTTTGAAAATCACCTTACTATAGATCAGACGATTCAGAGCTATAAAAATCCAAAATCTGCAATTGTGCTCCGATTTCTGTTCTTCATACCTTCAATGATAGGTCTCTAAACCTATAACTGCTGTGCCAACGCGTATTTAGATTCCATAATTATTTCCGTACATTTCATAGAAAATTCGATTTTATAAAAATCACCTTACTATAGATCAGACGATTGCTGTTTTTGATACCTCTAATGATTGGCCTCTGAACCTGTACATTTTTAGGCCAACGAGTATTTAGGTTCCTTGATTCCATTGAAAATCACCTTACTATACATCAGCCGATTTAGAGCAGTAAAAATCCAAAATCTGCAATTGTGCTCCGATTTCTGTTCTTCATACCTTTAATGACAGGTCTCGGGACCTGTAACTGCTGTGCCAACGCGTATTTAGATTCCATAATTATTTCCGTACATTTCATAGAAAATTCGATTTTCTGAAAATCACCTTACTATAGATCAGACGATTCAGAGCTATAAAAATTCAAAATCTGCAATTGTGCTCCGATTGATGTTTTTGATAACTCTAATGATTGGCCTCTGAACCTGTAAATTTTTAGGCCAACGAGTATTTAGGTTCCTTGATTCCATTAAAAATCACCTTACTATACATCAGCCGATTTAGAGCAGTAAAAATCCAAAATCTGCAATTGTGCTCCGATTTCTGTTCTTCATACCTTTATAGACAAGTCTCGGGACCTGTAACTGCTGTGCCAACGCGTATTTATATTCCATAATTATTTCCGTACACTTCATAGAAAATTTGGTTTTATGAAAATCACCTTACTATATATCAGACGATTCAGAGCTATAAAAATCCAAAATCTGCAATTGTGCTCCGATTGCTGTTTTTGATACCTCTAATGATTGGCCTCTGAACCTGTAAATTTTTAGGCCAACGAGTATTTAGGTTCCTTGACTCCATTGAAAATCACCTTACTATACATCAGCCGATTTAGAGCAGTAAAAATCCAAAATCTGCAATTGTGCTCCGATTTCTGTTCTTCATACCTTTAATGACAGGTCTCGGGACCTGTAACTGCTGTGCCAACGCGTATTTAGATTCCATAATTATTTCCGTACACTTCATAGAAAATTCGATTTTCTGAAAATCACCTTACTATAGATCAGACGATTCAGAGCTATAAAAATTCAAAATCTGCAATTGTGCTCCGATTGCTGTTTTTGATACCTCTAATGATTGCCCTCTGAACCTGTAAATTTTTAGGCCAACGAGTATTTAGGTTCCTTGATTCCATTGAAAATCACCTTACTATACATCAGCCGATTTAGAGCAGTAAAAATCCAAAATCTGCAATTGTGCTCCGATTTCTGTTCTTCATACCTTTAATGACAAGTCTCGGGACCTGTAACTGCTGTGCCAACGCGTATTTATATTCCATAATTATTTCCGTACACTTCATAGAAAATTTGGTTTTATGAAAATCACCTTACTATATATCAGACGATTCAGAGCTATAAAAATCCAAAATCTGCAATTGTGCTCCGATTGCTGTTTTTGATACCTCTAATGATTGGCCTCTGAACCTGTAAATTTTTAGGCCAACGAGTATTTAGGTTCCTTGACTCCATTGAAAATCACCTTACTATACATCAGCCGATTTAGAGCAGTAAAAATCCAAAATCTGCAATTGTGCTCCGATTTCTGTTCTTCATACCTTTAATGACAGGTCTCGGGACCTGTAACTGCTGTGCCAACGCGTATTTAGATTCCGTAATTATTTCCGTACATTTCATAGAAAATTCGATTTTATGAAAATCACCTTACTATAGATCAGACGATTCAGAGCTATAAAAATTCAAAATCTGCAATTGTGCTCCGATTGCTGTTTTTGATACCTCTAATGATTGCCCTCTGAACCTGTACATTTTTAGGCCAACGAGTATTTAGGTTCCTTGATTCCATTGAAAATCACCTTACTATACATCAGCCGATTTAGAGCAGTAAAAATCCAAAATCTGCAATTGTGCTCCGATTTCTGTTCTTCATACCTTTAATGACAGGTCTCGGGACCTGTAACTGCTGTGCCAACGCGTATTTAGATTCCATAATTATTTCCGTACATTTCATAGAAAATTCGATTTGATGAAAATCACCTTACTATAGATCAGACGATTCAGAGCTATAAAAACCCAAAATCTGCAATTGTGCTCCGATTGCTGTTTTTGATACCTCTAACGATTGGCCTCTGATCCTGTAAATTTTTAGGCCAACGAGTATTTAGGTTCCTTGATTCCATTGAAAATCACCTTACTATACATCAGCCGATTTAGAGCAGTAAAAATCCAAAATCTGCAATTGTGCTCCGATTTCTGTTCTTCATACATTTAAAGACAGGTCTCGGGACCTGTAACTGCTGTGCCAACGCGTATTTAGATTCCATAATTATTTCCGTACATTTCATAGAAAATTCGATTAAATGAAAATCACCTTACTATAGATCAGACGATTCAGATCTATAAAAAACCAAAATCTGCAATTGTGCTCCGATTGCTGTTTTTGATACCTCTAATGATTGGCCTCTGAACCTGTACATTTTTAGGCTAACGAGTATTTAGGTTCCTTGATTCCATTGAAAATCACCTTACTATACATCAGCCGCTTTAGAGCAGTAAAAATCCAAAATCTGCAATTGTGCTCCAATTTTTGTTCTTCATTCCTTTAATGACAGGTCTCGGGACCTGTAACTTCTGTGCCAACGCGTATTTAGATTCCATAATTATTTCCGTACATTTCATAGAAAATTCGATTTTATAAAAATCACCTTACTATAGATCAGACGATTCAGAGCTATAAAAATCCAAAATCTGCAATTATGCTCCGATTGCTGTTTTGATACTTCTAATGATTGGCCTCTGAACCTGTAAATTTTTAGGCCAACGAGTATTTAGGTTACTTGATTCCATTGAAAATCACCTTACTATACATCAGCCGATTTAGAGCACTAAAAATCCAAAATCTGCAATTGTGCTCCGATTTCTGCTCTTCATACCTTGAATGACAGGTCTCGAGACCTGTAACTGCTGTGCCAACGCGTATTTAGATTCCATAATTATTTCCGTACATTTCATAGAAAATTTGATTTTATGAAAATCACCTTACTATAGATCAGACGATTCAGAGCTATAAAAATCCAAAATCTGCAATTGTGCTCCGACTGCGGTTTTTGATACCTCTAATGATAGGCCTCTGAACCTGTAAATTTTTAGGCCAACGAGTATTTAGGTTCCTTGATTCCATTGAATTAACCTTACTATACATCAGCCGATTTAGAGTAGTAAAAATCCAAAATCTGCAATTGTGCTCCGATTTCTGCTCTTCATACCTTGAATGACAGGTCTCGAGACCTGTAACTGCTGTGCCAACGCGTATTTAGATTCCATAATTATTTCCGTACATTTCATAGAAAATTCGATTTTATGAAAATCACCTTACTATAGATCAGACGATTCAGAGCTATAAAAATCCAAAATCTGCAATTGTGCTCCGATTGCTGTTTTTGATACCTCTAATGATTGGCCTCTGAACCTGTAAATTTTTAGGCCAACGAGTATTTAGGTTCCTTGATTCTATTGAAATCACCTTACTATACATCAGCCGATTTAGAGTAGTAAAAATCCAAAATCTGCAATTGTGCTCCGATTTCTGCTCTTCATACCTTGAATGACAGGTCTCGAGACCTGTAACTGCTGTGCCAACGCGTATTTAGATTCCATAATTATTTCCGTACATTTCATAGAAAATTCGATTTTATGAAAATCACCTTACTATAGATCAGACGATTCAGAGCTATAAAAATCCAAAATCTGCAATTGTGCTCCGATTGCTGTTTTTGATACCTCTAATGATTGGCCTCTGAACCTGTAAATTTTTAGGCCAACGAGTATTTAGGTTCCTTGATTCTATTGAAATCACCTTACTATACATCAGCCGATTTAGAGTAGTAAAAATCCAAAATCTGCAATTGTGCTCCGATTTCTGCTCTTCATACCTTAAATGACAGGTCTCGAGACCTGTAACTGCTGTGCCAACGCGAATTTAGATTCCATAATTATTTCCGTACATTTCATAGAAAATTTGATTTTATGAAAATCACCTTACTATAGATCAGACGATTCAGAGCTATAAAAATCCAAAATATGCAATTGTGCTCCGATTGCTGTTTTTGATACCTCTAATGATTGGCCTCTGAACCTGTAAATTTTTAGGCCAACGATTATTTAGGTTCCTTGATTCCATTGAAAATCACCTTACTATACATCAGCCGCTTTAGAGCAGTAAAAATCCAAAATCTGCAATTGTGCTCCAATTTTTGTTCTTCATACCTTTAATGACAGGTCTCGAGACCTGTAACTGCTGTGCCAACGCGTATTTAGATTCCATAATTATTTCCGTACATTTCATAGAAAATTCGATTTTATAAAAATCACCTTACTATAGATCAGACGATTCAGAGCTATAAAAATCCAAAATCTGCAATTGTGCTCCGATTGCTGTTTTTGATACCTCTAATGATTGGGCTCTGAACCTGCGAATTTTTAGGCCAACGAGTATTTAGGTTCCTTGATTCCATTGAAAATCACCTTACTAAACATCAGCCGATTTAGAGCAGTAAAAATCCAAAATCTGAAATTGTGCTCCGATTTCTGTTCTTCATACCTTTAATGACAGGTCTCGGGACCTGTAACTGCTGTGCCAACGCGTATTTAGATTCCATAATTATTTCCGTACATTTCATAGAAAATTCGATTTTATGAAAATCACCTTACTATACATAGATCAGACGATTCAGAGCTATAAAAACCCAAAATCTGCAATTGTGCTCCGATTGCTGTTTTTGATACCTCTAATGATTGGCCTCTGAACCTGTGAATTTTTAGGCCAACGAGTATTTAGGTTCCTTGATTCCATTGAAAATCACCTTACTAAACATCAGCCGATTTAGAGCAGTAAAAATCCAAAATCTGAAATTGTGCTCCGATTTCTGTTCTTCATACCTTTAATGACAGGTCTCGGGACCTGTAACTGCTGTGCCAACGCGTATTTAGATTCCATAATTATTTCCGTACATTTCATAGAAAATTCGATTTTATGAAAATCACCTTACTATAGATCAGACGATTCAGAGCTATAAAAACCCAAAATCTGCAATTGTGCTCCGATTGCTGTTTTTGATACCTCTAATGATTGGCCTCTGAACCTGTACATTTTTAGGCCAACGAGTATTTAGGTTCCTTGATTCCATTGAAAATCACCTTACTAAACATCAGCCGATTTAGAGCAGTAAAAATCCAAAATCTGCAATTGTGCTCCGATTTCTGTTCTTTATACCTTTAATGACAGGTCTCGGGACCTGTAACTGCTGTGCCAACGCGTATTTAGATTCCATAATTATTTCCGTACATTTCATAGAAAATTCGATTTTATGAAAATCACCTTACTATACATAGATCAGACGATTCAGAGCTATAAAAACCCAAAATCTGCAATTGTGCTCCGATTGCTGTTTTTGATACCTCTAATGATTGGCCTCTAAACCTGTAAATTTTTAGGCCAACCAGTATTTAGGTTCCTTTATTCCATTGAAAATCACCTTACTATACATCAGCCGATTTAGAGCAGTAAAAATCCAAAATCTGAAATTGTGCTCCGATTTCTGTTCTTCATACCTTTAATGATAGGTCTCGGGACCTGTAACTGCTGTGCCAACGCGTATTTAGATTCCATAATTATTTCCGTACATTTCATAGAAAATTCGATTTTATGAAAATCACCTTACTATAGATCAGACGATTCAGAGCTATAAAAACCCAAAATCTGCAATTGTGCTCCGATTGCTGTTTTTGATACCTCTAATGATTGGCCTCTGAACCTGTGAATTTTTAGGCCAACGAGTATTTAGGTTCCTTGATTCCATTGAAAATCACCTTACTATACATACATCAGCCGATTTAGAGCAGTAAAAATCCAAAATCTGCAATTGTGCTCCGATTTCTGTTCTTCATACCTTTAATGACAGGTCTTGGGACCTGTAACTGCTGTGCCAACGCGTATTTAGATTCCATAATTATTTCCGTACATTACATAGAAAATTCGATTTTATGAAAATCACCTTACTATAGATCAGACGATTAAGAGCTATAAAAACCCAAAATCTGCAATTGTGCTCCGATTGCTGTTTTTGATACCTCTAATGATTGGCCTCTGAACCTGTAAATTTTTAGGCCAACGAGTATTTAGGTTCCTTGATTCCATTGAAAATCACCTTACTATACATCAGCCGATTTAGAGCAGTAAAAATCCAAAATTGGCAAATGTGCTCCGATTTCTGTTCTTCATACTTTTAATGACAGGTCTCGGGACCTGTAACTGCTGTGCCAACGCGTATTTAGATTCCATAATTATTTCCGTACATTTCATAGAAAATTCGATTTTTTGAAAATCACCTTACTATAGATCAGATGATTCAGAGCTATAAAAACCCAAAATCTGCAATTGTGCTCCGATTGCTGTTTTTGATTCCTCTAATGATGACCTCTGAACCTGTAAATTTTAAGGCCAACGAGTATTTAGGTTCCTTGATTCAATTGAAAATCACATTACTATACATCAGCCGATTTAGAGCAGTAAAAATCCAAAATCTGAAATTGTGCTCCGATTTCTGTTCTTCATACCTTTAATGACAGGTCTCGGGACCTGTAACTGCTGTGCCAACGCGTATTTAGATTCCATAATTATTTCCGTACATTTCATAGAAAATTCGATTTGATGAAAATCACCAAATGAGTTAGATAGATATGACAAAAATTTTCAAATATTTGTGGCACCATTTAAATTTGATGCAAGTACAGCTTCTTCGCATCTTCAAATGGAAATAATTGACCTGCAGTGCAATAATGAATTAAAAATTATATTTGATGACATATGTAACATCGAATTCTACCGAAGGTTAATTACTCAAAATGCCTTTCCAAAATTAAGAAAATTTGCTTCACGCAACTTATTTTCATTTGAAACTACGCACTTATGTGAATCCTTTTTTTCAAAATTGAAATTTTTTAAAAATATACATCTTTTTCCTATTACCGACCAAAAATTTACAAAACCAACTGAGAGTATCAGCAACAAAAATTGAAATTGTTTTTGATGAATTAGCCAGAAAAATAAAAAGTCAAATTTCGCATTAAAATTTTATTTTGAATAAATAAATATTGAGATAAGTAGGACATTTAAACTGAATTGCGGAAGATCTGGTGGGGTATCTTGAGCCCCAGAAAATGATAGCATAGATAAAAACCGAAAAATAAACAAATATTCATGTAATTAGTTCAGATTTTACATAGAACATTGAAGCTCAATAGCAACCGCATTTGATGACACCAAGCGATCAGGATCAGAAAAAATTTGTGTTAGTCGCATTCGGCGCACTGATGACTCAAATAAAAAAAAAATAAAAAAATCTAACACATAAAATGTGTGTGACACTTACATGCTTTTTAGTGAAACATTTCATTGAAAGATACGAAACATTGTGTTTGGATCAAAATTCCTCAGAAACTAGTAGTTATTTGTATACTATTTCCTGTTTAATGGTTAACTTTTCGCTTAAAACAGTTTAATTTGTTCTTATTGCCAAACCCCAATAAAGAGATGTTGAACTGTGTTTGTGCTATATTTGGTCAAACGTTAATCTTTCTAAATATTTACGTGGTTCAGACCAACAAAACTGTTTAACCCCAACTTTCAGTTGTTTGAGCTTTTGTATCAAAAAGTTATCTAACACATACTTAGTGGAAAAATAAGCAACTTAATCAACTTGTTTCTGAGAAAAATATTAGTTAACTTCATTTTATGAATTTTTTTCCGATTTTTATTTTTCAGTTATTTTTATTACAATGAAGTCACATTTCACCAATTTGATGTGTTTCTCGTATAACGGCGTAATGATAGCATTTTTTAATGAAGAACTAGCCTTACTTTTTTTAATTTTTTTATCTAAGCAGATAAAGCTAAAATTTTTATTAGTATCGTTGCGTGTTAGTGTCACATTCCAATTTTTTTATGTTTTAAAATTCTAAAAATTTCTTTATTTTCTTTAAACTCATCTAAGCTATATGTACCTAAGGAATGAAGTTCATTTATTATAAATTATGGCACATATTCCAATTGCGGTTGGGATAATCTAAGCCTTACTTCGCTCTAGAATGTCGGATGCACATATGATTTTGACAACCAAATTTCAAAATTAATAAGAAATAAAAAATCGTTATAGATTACAACAGATTTACAAAGATGATGTAGAATACAAGATAAACATCACATGTAAATCTAGTCGATTTTAGATTTAAAACATGATTTTTAATATGTTTCGAAGATTGTAAGAGAATTCAATCCAGTTTCGAAATGATGAGCTTATGATTATGAAAAAATCTATCTTCTCATCAGGCCGCGGCGACTGGACTGATTATACCACAATTTACATTCTATATATACAGAATGTGCTGTGATTTAGGCACTAGCGAATCGTACTAATACAGATGAATTCTCTTATAATTTTTTTTTTCTTCTTAACGATATTCACACTGCTCTGTGTGTAAGCTAATTTTTACTTTTTTATTAATTTTTTTGTTGAATGTTAATTAATTCATGTAATTTCTAATATTCTACCGGTGGTTAGACCATTTTAATTGTGTTTCGATTAACACGAGAAGTATATTAGTATTTACGAACAGTAATTCAACGAAACCGACTAATAGACATAATTCTATTTATTTAATTATAATAAATTTTTTTCAACCTAAGTGTTGGTCTGGAAAACTCGGCTTCATGCGGATCTTTATCTAGGAAATTGATCGAAAAAAATGTTGGACCTAATTGGTCACTAATTTTCAGATATTAAAATTTAATAAACAGTTCAAAAATGTTTATTTGTAATGTTGCGTAAGTGCGTGTTTTGTTACATCGCTACACGAAAGACTTTTTATAATGTTGCACATGTAAAAATCGTCACGAGTCTTTTTATTCTAATTTTTTCTAATAATTGGCCCATTTATAAATGATAATAACTGGTCGGTCAACATGATTAAGGTAAAATAAACTGTTGGTCAAGCATATAAATTTAAAGAAAATTAAATTTAAACAAATGTTTCTTCAGTGGCATAGAATCGCGATACAACCTGATTCAAATGTTTTGTTGGACGCGCAATCGAACTAATTAAAAAATATTAGTTAAAAATTAATTTTCTTTTGATTTTTTATATGCTTGACCAAATATTTATTTTAGCTGATTGGTTATCAGGGTTTCGACCCCGGTCGATAACAATCATTTTTTATATTTTTGAATATTATTTGAGAGGGAAAAATTATTACCATTTATAATTCATTATATAAGTCTGACTATTTAATCAAGTTGACTGACTAATTACTGGCATTTATTGCACAACCAACTTTACACTTTATTATTATTAAAATAATCTAATTTGCTAGAAAAATTTACAATAAGCGCATTCGCAAGGTAACGTAATACCCTAATTTTTATTGCTTAGCTTAACTGAGCAATTAACGGCCTTAACTGTAAGACCAATTTTGCACTTTATTATAAATATGTAATCTAATCTATTAGATAAAATTAGAATAGAAAATTAGAAAAAGTCGCGTTACTTTTGTCGCATGCGCAGCATTTTAAAATGTCGTTTTTGTGGCGGTATAGCAAAACTCTCATAACTCTCAAGCAGTTATTTAAATAAAACTTTTTTACCAGTTGATTTAATTAATATGCAATCAATTATTTATTTTGGCTGACCAACTATCAGCGTTTCGAACATTATCCATTGCACCTTTCCTAATCATTGTTGTTTGGGGTGCCAACCTTTGGTATGACCTTTTAATTTTTAAAAGTTATTTTCAAAGTTTTCTTATTCTAACCAAATACTAAGAAGAAGTTAGTGAAATTTCTTATGTGAGGTACCAGCTTCATGTAGCTGGAAAACTCATTTTACTCAACTTATTTTCATTGTCCAGTAGAATTAGGGTTTGAGTATAATGAAAATAATTTGGTCAGAAACTTGTTTTGGTTAATCGATGTATTTTTTTCACGTAGATTGAGAAAACGACGGGTACCGAGATCGACCGAATGGGAAAAGGGACTAAAAATAAGGATTCTACCTCTGTTTGGGGTCGTTGTCACGTTCTCTCAAACAAGTCTGTTGATTCATTTTTTTTACAATTATTTTTATTTTAATTTTGCTAAATTTTCTGCCTCATAATTTCAATCGAAAATAACTAAATTATTTGCGGAATATCAAATTTTTTCAAAATTGCCCTCACAAAGTAGAATTTCTTAGTTACGAGTTATTTGAGAAAACCAGAACATGAGTCTCGAATAGGGATGAAAATCCCCTATTTCTATTTTGGACGACTTCGAGAATTATCGGAGTTATTTCTTTGATAAATCGGAGTGATATAAATTTCTGACGATTTCCATATTATTACTTTAAAAATGGCTTTATTCAACTATTAGAGTGTGAAAATATTTTTTTTTTTAACTGTACAAATTGTCCTTGTTATAAATTGTCTAATCCAAAATGTTTCACAAATCTTAAAAAATTCAATCCACCACTCCATTATACATACAAACGAATATAAGTATTAACAACAAAAAAATATTGGCGACATTTGCAAAAGTAATACATAAGGATTAACATCATTGTCTATTAAGCTTATGTATTATAAATATACGAAATAGTGTTAGAATACCAAAATCCACTTACAGTTAATATTCAAATAAAATGTTATGCTCATTTCTATCCCAACTTATTCCCCAAATAAAGAATAACAAAAACATTATTTTTGTTGTATTCAAATTTGTGTATAGAGCAACACAAAAAATTATTTAGACTGTTTGTTGTAATTTTATTTATTTATTTAGTTTAACAGACAAAAAAAAAATTGTTTTATTTTTTGTTGCTCTTCGTATTTTATTTTATTTTTTTTTTTTGGTACATATTTAAATTAGAATTTTGCATGTTGTTGTTGTGAGTATTTTGTTGGTGGTCAAAATGTGTACGTGATTCGAATATAAGCAATTTATCCTATTTCGTATGCAGTTTTGCTATATACAGCAACGAATTAATTTTTATTTTTTTTATTTTTTGTTTGTTTGTTAACTAAACCTAATTGTAACATTTTTTTTATATACATATATTTTAGCATTATTATGATTATTTTTGTTGTTAGTATTATTATGTATTAAGTTTTTATTCATTTGATTATGTTGTGGACTTTTAAAATTATATAAACTTTTGCTTAAATAATAATGAACGTTGGTATCGGACAACAAAAACCAAGTGCATATTACATTGTATTGCTTATGTAAGAGTAATTAACAGAATTAAAAATTAAGCAGCAAAACATGTTTATGCACAACAGTTACTTTTGTTGATTTGGTCAAATTATTTAACAAAAAAGTAACAAGAACTACATTGTATGGTATATTGGATGGATGCCGGTTTGGTTTGCAAGGTATCCAAATATTCATAAGAATTTTAGTTACATCGTCTCTATATCTAGTGCGGTTCACTTTTCTTTAAAATCTCCATAAAATGATATGACAGGGATCTTTATACCGATTTTCCATCGTCAATAGTATAATAGCATAATAGTATAATACTATTATACTATTATTCCTTGTCGGTTTTCCATCGCACGCGATGAAGTTATCACCAATTATAGTTTTTTTTATGTGAACGTAGGTATAATTCTTATTTTAAAAATTTTAACGTGTATTCATAATAAAAAAACAATTAAAAATAACCAAGCATACGCATTAGTTGTATTTTTAAAAAATTAATAAAATGTATGCACTATGCAGATACCACCAAAAAAAAAAAACAAAAAAAAAAATCCAATGGTAATTTAGTGAATTGTCAAAATAATACACTGTCAGATAAATTTACAATGTTAAAAACACAATTTGCTACCTATTATATTTTTGATAGCTAGTATAACAAAATATTATAATTATACTATTATACTATCAACTTCGGTTTTCCATCGTCATAGAATAATAGCATAATACTATTATACTATTATACTATGACGATGGAAAATCGGTATTAGTATATATGAAACGTGTTGTTGTTGTCAAAAAGCTAAATAAACGATTGTTGTTGTCAAATCTATTAAAAATTAAAATATTATGAATTCCGGGGTTGGACTACTAAGTTTTTCCTAATTTAGACTTAAAAAAGTGCCACACACCAATTAAGCTTTTAGTAGTTCAGCCCAAGCTTTTATGATTTGTACTTTTATGACACTGTCTTCCTGAACAATTTTTTTGGCCTTGCTAAAGAGTTTTTGGTGCTCACTTTCTTCGGTTTACAGGGTGTCATTTAACTATAGAGTATCCCTCGTGCCTGACCTTGAGATAACATAAATGGTTGTTGTTTTACTAGCAACACTAGGTTAACACTTGTCTTTAATTTAGTTGAAATTGGTCTTTAGACCTATCCTGTTTGTCCCCAAAACTACCTTGAATAAGTTTTGATCTCAAATTGTATGAACAACACAATTACTGAGAAGATACTTCCCTCGATGCATTTAGATAGGACATTTGTGAGATTTTCTCAAATTAAATAAAAAAAATGACCAAATCTGTACATTTGCTGTTCTTGTGGTCAGAATTTCTGATTGGCTACAACCAGAACACGATGTACTGGTTTTTTGGGCATTTTACAAATTTCAGACACTTTTAGACCAAAAGTTTACCTAAAATTGGTAAATACAAATGCGTCTAAAACTGTACATTACATAGATTAGCATATTTCTTTAAAATGGCCCCAAATGTGATTTGTTGAGTAAAAATAAAACCGTACCAAAAGTAAAAACCACTAGTTTTGTTAATTCGTGTATCGACCCATCCATAGTAGCAACCAAAGCTTGAATTTTGTGATTTCTGGGGCCCTGCTCTGCACGGAAGCCATCTATTCTAAGTAGTTTAAAAAAATACTTTTTAAACGTATCCCTTGTCACGATTTTATTGGCTTCCTCCTACTAAACTATTCGTACCTAAACTGGTTTCTTTAGGGATACCCTCAGCAAACAATCATTTTCGGCTAGCCTTGGCAACAACATTCAATTAAACAGTATCAAGCAACTGAACACTAATCAATTCTCCAATAATTAAGTAAATATCGAATGATTTTCAGGCATTTAAAAAATACTGAAATACTAGAATAACCTCGATATTATTAATGTTATGATGCCTTGCAAATGGAGAACAATTTTAAATAAAGCATAAAAAGTTGAAATTAGTAGAAAATTTATCTGGGTCTTGTTTGCGATTTCCTGCGAGAAACACAAATTTTGACAGCTCATCAATTTAGAAATAAAAATTTTTTGTTTTTAGTTATATTTATTGTAATTATTAATTAATTTAGTGTTGTGAATTGGTGATTTAAGGAAGTACACAGCTGATACAGTAAGCACATAAACAGTTTTATTACAAACAATTTAATACAAACAGAGTGAAAAAAGTGCAAATTTTATTTAGTGAGTCACGAAAAAAAAAACAAATTTCCGTGAATCTTTAACGGTATCTGCCTACGGGCAGGATGCCGATACCTACAAAAATTAGGTTTAGTACCATAATGAAAATGAAGGGACATGCTAATCCTATATTACCGGATACAAACAATCGAAATAGAAGGAGAATATTTTTTGATGACAAAGGCAGTCAGAAATATGTGGTAATAAAAAAAACAGATAGGGAAGACAGTTTTACAGGCATTTCACCGTTTTTAATCGAAAAAGGGCTAGCAATGGTAACATGCCACATACATGAAACACAAAGATTGCGTAGTGGGGACCTACTAGTGCTTACCAGCAAAGAGGAAGGTTATTTAGCTTTGATGAAAAAAACCAAGATCGCAGAGATGACAGTGTCAGTGGAAAAGCATGAAATTTTTAATACTAGCAAAGGAGTGATAAATAGCCACGACCTAATGTATGTAGACCCCGATGAAATTGTGAAAGAGTTACACAGTTAGAAGATTACAAAAGTCAAGAGGATAAGAGAAAAATCAACGGGGAGCTTAAAGACACGCCCCTGCATATACTCACATTTAACACGACAGAGCTACCAAATGATGTCAAAGCAGGGTTTTTGAAAATAAATGTAAGGATATACATTCCAAATCCAATGAGATGTCATACTTGCCAGAAATACATACATACAAAAATGAAATGTACCCGAGTGCCGGTTTGTCCCAAATGCGCAAAGCAAATTCCAAAGGGACATGAGACGATTGAATGTGATCCCATCAAATGTGCCAATTGTCAAAATGAACACACAACTTTTGATAAGGACTGTCCTACTTTCATCATGGAAAAGGAAATAATGAACTATGGGCAGAATAGTGTATTGCAGAGCAAAAGAAATTTATTACCGCGAATATGCAAACACAACACCAGCATCTACGGCAGCACAAACGAAACCTTTATTCAGTGATATATTAAAAACGAGGCTAACAAACGCCGAAAGCACAAATCAAAAGACAAAAGAAACAAACAATAATAGTCAAATTAACAATAATAATATTAATACAAATAACACTAATAGCAACAAAATTAATCGAAATCAAAACAACAATAATCAAAGTAAAATAAACAATAATACAAATAATAACAACACAAATCAACAAACAGAAACTAATAGAGCAAAACACAACGAAAACAAATCAACAACAATAAGACAAGAGACAACAAGAAGTTTTTCAGCAACAGCTGAAATACAAAAACAAACAACAAAGGAAACAACAATTAAAACTACAGATGGAAGAGCAGCAGCATCCCAAAATAAATATAAATTGTTGAGTACAAACGAGCTCAATATCATAATAGATGTAGAAGAGGATGAAAGGATGAATGAATAAAACCGCATGACGGAGCGAATGGTAAGATCCAATGAATGTATGTGTATTGGTCAGATTAACATCCGCAGCATGTTTGCCAACGGCGATATGATGCGGACTTATCTGGCCAATAATTATGTGAATGTAATGCTATTAAGTGAGACATGGGAACGTGAGAACAAGACATTTCGAGTGAATGGTTACACTTTTTTATCCAGACCGAGGGCCGATGGTTATGGGGGATTAGCGATATTGGCGCGATCCAATATCACGCTGCAAATAGTACAGGTCCCTGATTTTGAACACAATGAAGTGGTCGCTGCCAAAACTCGGAATCTGGATAGAGATTTGTTAATTGTAAGTGTGTATGCAACCACGTGTGAAAGGAATAATGAATAGGGAAACTTGTTGGCGGACCTCATTCTAGATTCCGATCTTGTAACACTGAATGATGGAAGACCAACAAGGATGGCGTTTGTAGGGGTCACAGCCAGCGCGATAGACATTACCTTAGTGTCTAGAGGGCAGTTGGCCCGAGTCACTTGGAATGTTACTGATGAGAATTTGGGTAGTGATCAATATTTGATTCACGCTTGTATAGGTGGTGCAAATGTAAACATTGAGCAAAAGAGCATAAATAGCAAAAAATGGGTCAGATGTATGAATGAAATTCTCATGATGAATGAAATAAATGAGGTCAACAAACTTGAATATGAAATACAGAGAGTGAATGATATGTGCAGTATGCAAATAAGAGTGAATAAAATTAAGGTACATGGTTGGTGGAACAATGAAATCCAGTATTGGTATGAACGGAAACGGATAAGCTTGAGTGAATTTAATAGGTGTATATGCCACTAGTGTAGGATAAGGTATGGACGGGCGAGTGCAAGGCTAAAATTCTATCCGTAGAGCGAAAAGGAAAAGTTGGCGGGAGTATGTATTTCATATGACACATAGAACTACAACTAGAGAGTGAGAGGTCATAAAACACAAGGCAGAAATTCCGTTTTAGATGACAGAGAGAATGGACATCAATTCCTACAAATGATGACGGATGTACGGAAAAATTTAGGTGAAAGTAATGAATGCGTGTTACCTGGAAATAACAGTGAATCTATAAATGAAATGTGTGTTGAATTTGAATGGGACGAGTTCTGTGGGGTTCTGGATTCATCAAAGTCCACTACCCCTGGAACTAATAAAGTGAGTTATAGAATGATTATTGATTTGGAATTTGAGGCAAAGGGAACGATGTTGCAAATTCTAAATAAGGTGTGGATGAGTATCCAGATACCAGATAAATGGAAGGAGAGCAGAGTGGTTTCAATTCCTAAGAAGGATAGGGATAGGAATCTGGCAACAAATTTTAGAGGAGTATGTATGTTGAATGTTTTTGTTAAAATGGTGAATGGAATGTTGAAAGGAAGATTGGATAAATTCGTGAATGAGGGTAATTTGTTACCAGAACTCTGCTAATGAATGCGTGGAAAAGTTTGTGTGGGAAGTACGAAAGGTAAATAAGAATGTTGTAGCGGTTTTTCTGGATATCGAGAGGGCGTATGATTATGTGGTTTAAGGGAAACTATATCAGGTTCTTTTAAACTTGGATTTCCCTTGGAAAGTTTGTCAGTCGGTATATTAGTTTATGAGTGAGCGTAAGTTAGTTTTGTGTGGAACGGGGTTCAGGTTGGAGGGAGCCGTGAATATCGGCCTTCCACAAGGGAGTAAGATCTCTCCGACTCTCTTCAATCTGTATACGAACTCGATTCATGCCCTTAATTCCAAGGACAAGGTAATTCTGCAATTTGCAGATGACTTTGTCTTGATAGGCAAGGGAAGAAACATCGACGAGGCACTGAATCAGGCTCAGGAATTTGTGAATCAGGTAACACAATGTTTAACGGAATTGAATTTCCGTGTAAATACGAGAAAATGTTACAGTATGGGTTTTTGTTCAAAACGTAAAATTGATGTGAAAATATATAACGAGAGTATTGAATATGTGACTTTGACTAGGTATTTGGGAATTTGGTTTGATAAACGATTGAGTTTTAAGGTGCATATGGAAAAGTTAGCCGATAGAGCAGATTGAATGTGATCAAAAGGGTGAGTAAACCGAAATGGTGAGCTCATCCTAGTGTGACTGAAATGTTGCGAAAGGCGCTAGTGTCTTCCAAGTAGTCATATGGGATAAGCGTGTGTATGGTGACGGGTTCAAGGTCGGGTTTGAAAAGTTAATGAAAGTGAAAACCAAACTCTATGGTCCGAATTGGGTGATTCACCTCTCAATTATAAGAGAGAATGGATTACCGTGCGAGAGACTATGCGAATGTTGACCAAAGACAACGTGTTAATGATTGATATGAAAGTAAGGTTGCAAGGAGGAACGGTTTTCCGGAAGAAACAAAGAGCGAAGATAATTTTGGAAAATATTCACTTATTTTCCAAGATCCGACAAGTGTATCCGAGAGTTTTTCCGAACGGTCTTACGGTGTGTTTGAATTTTGGAGATACAACAAAAGCGATGATGAATGAGTTATCGGTTAAGAGAGAATTTAGAAAAATGCAATTGAATTTTTTTGCACATTTGGAAGCGTATACAGATGCTAGTGTAAATAAGGATCGGGTAGGTGTGCGAATATTTATTCCAACTATGAAAAAAAGAGAAAATGCTGAGAATTAATGGTAACATCTGAATAATGAATGCATGGTTGATTGGGATTATGGAAGGAATTAAGTAGGCATTGAGAGAAGGAAGGAGGAGAGTAGTTATATTTTCCGACTATCAGAGTGGATTGGATTTAATTAACAGGGGTGGGGGCACTCAAGGCAATGTGTATGTTGAAATGATATATGAATATCTTAAATCTTGTGGGAGCGAGGTGATCATTCAGCGGATACCTTCGCATCTACAGATTGTGGGTAATGAAAGAGCTGATATGCTTGCGAAAAGGGGAGGAAGAAACTGAATATGAATTTATGGATGCAAGAGATGTACTTCGTGTATTTCAGGTGAATCTGTGGACAAAATGGGAGAGAAACCTTTGTTTAAGGAACTCAAAGGGAACACTGCAATGATACGAACGATGGAACGAGTGAGATTGAATCAAGGAAATTGGAAAGAAAGTCTAGAGGAACATCATTTGATTGAGGATGATTTATGTGAAAGTTGTTTGATTGTGGAGGAAATTGAACAATTATTTCTCCACTGTCCTAATTTTACTCAGAGTAGAAGAATGTTCGATGTCCTTATGAGTGCAAGGTGTTGAAACAACAGATGACGTATAGATGCCTATGCCTAGAATATATTAAGATATTTATTTTCTTGTCACTTAGAGTAAAATTTGTATTCAAAACTTATCTGTAATATTTCAAAAGTTGTCATTTGTCATTTGTATTGTAGAATTCTGAAAAACATTTATAGTACTTAATTAATAGCATTCAATTCAAGTTACGTAAATATTGTAATCGTTTTAGCTTACCAGTGATTTGTTTATATCCAGTAATGACAGCTGACCGTATTATTATTATCATGTCAAATTTTTGTTGGTCGCATTCAGTAGTTATTATTTTGGTTAAATTCAGTTTGCTTTAATGAATAGCTACCTAACATAATTTTTATGTACTATCAAAATTAATTTTGTAAGAAAAATAAAAATAATTTTTAGTCGCCATCACTTCATCAACAAATGAGAACCACCATTGTTTCATAAAATAAAATTGATTGAAAAAGAGTAGCATATAAAGCCGTGCTGACATATTTATGTTTCGGGAAACGTGTTTCTATAATTGTTTTGAATATTATTTGTGGTCCTTCGAGCCGGATCCCGAAGTTGAGTGCATAGTGAAGTTATTAAATGCAAAATTTAGTGACTTATAAAGTGTACAAAGTTCGTGAGTAAAATTACAATCACGCGGTTTTCAAGAAAACGCTGCCATATTGAACGCAGAAACATACAGTTAGCGGTTAATATCTAACATTATCAGGTGATTTATCGAGCGCAGATTAATATATAAGCACTCCACAATTTAGTTGAAGTTCATTATCATCCGCTGTTTCATTACGCCGCAATAGTTAAGGCTAATAAGCACGCTATAATTTATTGAACGTTCAACCAAGAGTCGCTGGGTTCATTACACTACAAATATTACTGCGCAATAATCAGAATCACGACACTACATTATTGGATGCATACAGCAATTGTTATTTCAATTTAATTTCATATCGTCACTTAACCTCGCTATAAATTACTATATAGTGTATCAAGCGAAGCTCCGATCAAATAAGTGTATAATATAGAATTTTATAGTGTACTATTCGTATCAACATGGCGGCTACAGCAGTACAATCACGTGGCCGCGTTTTGGCATCGTTAACGGTACTGAAAAAATTCGCTCTTGCAATAAATGCGGACACCACATGTTGCGATATTGAAGTGAGAATAAATAAACTCGACGAGCTCTGGCGTGAATTTCAAGAACATGACACTCAAGTGGCTATCATTCTTGCAAATAATCCCACTGCAAATGTCGAATTAAAGCAAGGAGGGTTCGAAGAAAAATTCTTTAAAACAAATCAATGCTACTGGAATCATTTCGGAAAAAGCAACCACCTACAAATCCACAGGCCAGAAATAATAATTGATTCGATCAACTCTTGGATCAACAAAGGATATTTTTGGAGAATCTCGCGGATCGTACTAAAGCCATTAATGAGCGATCATTTATTCAATCGTCGGAGAACGTTAAATTACCGCATGTAACTATTGACAAATTTTCGGGCGAATACGAAACTTGGCCATCCTTTTACGATTTATATACTTCCTCGGTGCATAATGTCAACAACATATCACAAGTGCACAAATTCCAAATTCTAAAAGGCTTGCTCAAGGGTGCACCGCTCACTATAATTCGAAACTTTTTAGTAACAGAAGCAAACTACACTGAAGCTTGGGACAAATTGGTGCAGCGATATCACAAAAAACGACTAATATTAAATTCATTAATTGATCGATTTTTTTATCTGCCATTCGCAAACTCTGGTTCTCCTCAAGCACTACGTCAAATAAGCGATTCTTCGGATGAAATATTTAGAGGCATAAAATCATTGGGTTCTCAAGCCGAAACTAGAGATCCCTGGCTTATTCGCATTATATTGTCGAAAGTAGACGATGAAACCCGTATCGCATGGGCCAACCAAACTCTAGAACAAGAATTTCAGACGGCCGAAGAATTCCTTGAATTCTTAAACAACCGATGTTATTCCAAAGAAAGTGCTTTCTGTGATACCAAGAAAAAGGGAACCAAACCGTCAACAGTGACAGTGAAATCAATGCATAGTTCATCAAATTTAGAAAAGTGTCCGTATTGTAATCGTCAACATTATTTGTGGAGGTGTCTCAAATTTAAACAAATGACAATCGACAACAGGAGACGCGTAGTTAAAGTGTCGGGAGTGTGTTATAATTGTCTCAGGAATGGCAATGAGGTTAGTCAATGTCCCACGGAGTATTCATGCTGTCGCTGTAACGAGAAGCATAGCACATTGCTTCATCTCGAAGCAGGATCTGTCACACCAAAATCATCGGCATCAGTCAGTTCAGTTGCCCAAACGGAAACATTAGTGGCAGAGGTTTCACTTAAAGATTCTGGGGTTGGCCAACAATCCAACATGAGTACAAGCACTACAGCGCTCAGTGCCTGCACTTCGCATCTCGCACTATTGCCAACTGCATTAATTTACGTGCATGATTCCGCTGGACAGCTGCATGCAGCTCGCGCGTTATTGGATTCAGGGTCCCAATCAACATTCATTAGCGAGACCCTCGTTCAAAGGTTGAATTTAGCACGATCTTGTTCAAATGTTGTTGTAACGGGGATATCAGAGGCGAAAGCTGAAACGTCAAAAGGCCTAGTGAAGCTAACCATTCAATCCAGATTTGAAACCAGTCAATGCTACAAAATTGAAGCACTCATTCTTTCAAAATTGACATCAACCATTCCTCAGTTCAAAGTCGAAGCGCAATGGATCAATGAGATGCACGCGAAAAATCTGGAGTTAGCTGATCCAACATATTACACTCCAAGCAAAATTGATATTCTTCCCGAAACCGACATATTCTTTAGTGTACTTCTGTCTGACAAGCTTATCATTAAAGACCAACGCATTGCCTAGTCAACTAAGTTCGGATGGGTCATTTCGGGAGCAGCACAAGGAAAACCCGTAAACTCAAAGGTGTTTACAGCGACCATACAAGAAGAAGATATAATAAGATTATTGGAACGATTCTGGCAAGTGGAAGAGGTTACAGTTGCATCAACAATATCTGAGACAGAGGCAATATGTGAGAGTCATTTCTTTAATACCCATTCACGGAACTACGATGGTCGATATGTGGTCAGGCTGCCGTTCCGAACAGATTCTGGGGAACTAGGATATTCGAAATCGGCAGCAATCAGTCGGTTGGTTTCAATGGAGCGGAAGTTTTTAAGGTTTCCAAACCTTCAGCAACAATACCGCGACTTCATGGGCGAATATTTGACTCTAGGGCACATGCATGAGATACCATCTACCGATCCACCATGCCAAGAAACAGAGTGTTTTTATTTACCTCACCACGCCGTTATTAAAAATAATACTACTACGACAAAACTGCACGTCGTATTTGACGGTTCATGCAAATCGTCGTCTGGAATCTCACTGATTGATCGATTTCTTGTTGGACCCACCATTCAGAAGGATTTAGTGTCCATTATAACATTATTTAGAAAGCATGCCATTGCCTTTTCCTCAGACGTCGAGAAAATGTACAGGCAGGTTGAAGTAAGCCAGGAGGATCAAAACTACCAACGAATCGTTTGGAGAAATTCTTTTGATGAACCAATGAGAACGTTTCGATTAAATACAGTCACGTACGGAACGTCTTCTGCCCCATTTTTGGCAGTTCGTACATTACATCAAATCGCAAACGACTACAAGGTAGCGCACCCAGTAGGATCCCAGATTGTAAAACGTGGTTTTTATGTAGATGATTGTCTATCTGGGACTGAGTCAATCGTCGACGCAAAATTTGCTATACAGGACCTATCATCTATGTTAACTAAGGGTGGATTTAACCTGTGCAAGTGAAAGTCTAATTCAGCAGAAGTATTGAACACAATTGCATCCGAGTTCAGAGAGAAAACCAGCCTTTGTATTGATGATAGTCCAGCGACAGTAAAAACGTTGGGACTCCAATGGAACCCAACAAATGACACATTCTCATATAAAATCAACCTTGGAGACAACAATGTGGTATCCAAGCGTGAAATGTTGTCTAAGATTTCTCGCATCTTTGATCCGCTAGGTTGGGTTGCACCCGCAGTAATTACATTCAAAATAGTTCTCCAGAAACTTTGGCTGAGAAAACTAGATTGGGACGATCCACTTCCCGAAGATATCAAGCAACAATGGATGGCGAATCATACTTCACTGCAGGAATTGGAGAGCATAGAAGTTCCTCGTTTTTTAATGACAACTAAATCAGCAACGAACCTTCAAATCTACGGATTTTGTGATGCATCGGAGCATGCTTATACAGCGGTAGTTTATCTCCGTTCAACACACAGCAATGGAACTTTTAACACCACAATCATAGTGGCAAAAACGAAGGTTGGACCATTGAAACAATTGTCACTTCCAAGGCTAGAGCTTTGTGGAGCGGTTTTATTAAGCAGACTTATCAACCATACCAAACGTGTACTGGAAATAGACAATGTATAGTGTTTCGCGTGGACCGACTCAAAAATAGTTATATCATGGCTATCTGATGTTCCCAGACGTTGGAAGAGTTTCATTGGGAATAGAACTTCACAAATATTGGAAAATACTCCCCGAGTCAAATGAAGTTATGTTGCTTCAAAAGACAATCCCGCGGACATTGCTTCCAGAGGCGCTACTACTGTGCAATTCTTGAAATGTAATCAATGGTGGAATGGGCCAGGATGGTTATTAAGCCCAGAAGATGAATGGCCCAGTCAGGTAAAAATCGATAAAACTAATCTGGAAGAACGATAGGTTTCCTTGATGTCCCAGTCAGACGTTGAACCAAAACACCTGCTGGAGAATTTATTCGTGAGAGTCGACTCATATATGAAGATCAAACGAATTTTGGCGAGAGTATTACGATGGCGAAGGGCGTATAGAAATCTGGACGTGGTAGACATCTTAAAGAAGGTCGAAAAATTGTGTGTGATGTGGGCCCAATCTGAAAAATTTAAGGAAGAACTCCACGCGTTGAAACAAAACAAAGAAATTGGCTCAAAAAGTAAACTGATATCGTTATCTCCATTTATCGACAGCGAAGGCATCCTCAGAATCGGAGGACGATTAGATAATTTAGACGCATCATTCAACGCGAGACATCCTATGGTGCTACCAGGAAATCACATCTTGTGTGCAAAAATCATCAACGATACGCATATTCGGTACCTACACCCAGGACCAACTCTACAAACCAGTATCATTCGTCAAAAATACTGGATGATTAATTGCAGAAATATCGTTCCACATTTCATTCACAAATGTTTAGAATGCCAAAGACAGAGAGCTGTTACGTCGCAACAACTTATGGGTAACTTACCTACAGCCATAATCACATCCAGCCGTCCCTTTCTACATACTGGTGTAGACTACGCCGGGCCGCTATATATTAAATCGAAAACCGGTAGAGGTCGAAGTCCAATCATAAAGGGGTACATATGCATTTTTGTCTTCTTTGCCACGAAGGCCGTTCACATCGAGTTGTGCCACGATATGACAGCTGAAGCATACATTGCTGCTCTGCGCCGATTTATATCTCAGAGTGGTATTCCATTAGACATCATGTCCGACAATGGAACCAATTTCGTTGGAGCTAAGAGAAAAATCGGAGAACTTTATGAATTATATTAACTAAATAATAAAAGCCAACTAACTTCGAACTTTATTTCACAGAATGAAATTAAATTTATTCTAAATCCAGCCAATGCCCCACACCTTGGAGGTTTGTGGGAATCTGGGGTAAAATCAATCAAACATCATTTGAAGCGAGTAACCAGAATCGCCATGATGACATCTGATGAAATGCAAACGTTATTAATTCAGATCGAGGGAATACTCAATTCCAGACCTTTGTGTCCGATGAGCAATGATGTCGATGACTTATGTGCGCTAACACCAGCTCAGTTTTTAATCGGCGAACCCATCACGGCAATCCCTGAACTCTCATTGGATCATTTGCAAGGTAATCGACTTTCCAGATGGCAGAATGTGCAAGCCAGAATGCAAGGCTTCTGGAAAGAATGGCGAATCAATTACTTGCACACCATTCAGCAACGCCGAAAGTTGAGTAAAAGTCTAGGTAACATCAAGGTTGGTGACGTTGTCCTGCTAAAAGAAGACAACATGCCTCCCTCGAAATGGCCAATGGGTCGTATTTTCGAATGTCATCCAGGCAAGGATGGTTTAGTACGTGTCGTATCAGTCAAAACATCATCAGGGATCATAAGAAGGCCGATTGTAAAAGTATGCCAATTGATATCAGATGAAGAATCCAGTAACTCCAACACCAGTTCATAAACATTTGTGTATTAAAAACTGGAGTTTTAATAGTCCGGGAGTATGTTGAAACAACAGATGACGTATAGATGCCTATGCCTAGAATATATTAAGATATTTATTTTCTTGTCACTTAGAGTAAAATTTGTGTTGAAGCAGAATATCATCAGCAGCAATCTTCACCTAAAAACAAACACAACATTAGAATTAAATATTCAGTATTATAAATTTATTTTTTTTTGAGAAACTTTGCTTATTTTTTATCGTTCTAATCACAACACAACACCACTGTTTATTATTATTTAAATTTTTATTTGACAGAAGAATTATTGTCAAAATTGATTTATATAACAGTTTGCTCAATTTATAAAATTATCTTGTACACACATGAAAGCTCACGACAAACTTAGTTTAGCTACACAATAAGAGATGTCACTTATTATTTGATTAAATTTAAAGAAATAGTAATTAGTTAACATGTTTAAACAAAGATGTCAATATGTAAAAACCATCAAATTTTTGGCGGTTTTAATTAAGCTGAAAAATAAATAAAGAAAATTCTTCCTATTCGAAACGAGATTCCATCGAGATCACAACAAGCGAAAATAAAGATATCAAGTGTTGATAAATATTTAATAAAGATTTTGTTCAAACGGTTTACAATTTTATTTTATTAAATATTAAATACATCCGTAAATATAAATTTACAATAAAATTGGAGTGCGATAATCTGGCTGAATTATCAAGCAGCATCATCCCGAATTCACGAGGATTATCAACCTTCATAGCAACAATTTGTATTCAAAACTTATCTGTAATATTTCAAAAGTTGTCATTTGTTATACACTGCAATCATATATTTAAGCGTTATTGTAGAATTCTGAAAAACATTTATAGTACTTAATTAATAGCATTCAATTCAAGTTACGTAAATATTGTAATCCTTTTAGCTTACCAGTGATTTGTTTATATCCAGTAATGACAGCTGACCGTATTATTATTATCATGTCAACCTTTTGTTGGTTGCATTCAGTAGTTATTATTTTGGTTAAATTCAGTTTGCTTTAATGAATAGCCACCTAACATAATTTTTATGTACTATCAAAATTAATTTTGTAAGAAAAATAAAAATAATTTTTAGTCGCCATCACTCCATCAACAAATGAGAACCACCATTTTTTCATAAAATAAAATTGATTGAAAAAGAGTAGCATATAAAGCCGTGCTGACATATTTATGTTTCGGGAAACGTGTTTCTATAATTGTTTTGAATATTATTTACAAGGAATTTTAAATGATTTATTACGAATGGGAACAAATGGGTATAAGGAGGCGTATGAATTTAATAAAATGAATAGGATAATAGTATGAAAGAGGATCAACGAATGAAAGTTGAATAAGAGGAAAAAATAAAAAATAAATAAATAAATAAAATAGAATTTTGTATATAAATTGTAAATCTTTAAATCGGGCCATATGGCTCCAATTTTTGAGGCTAGTGCAAAAAAAAAATAAAAATAAAAATAAAAAAATTATCTGGATAATTCTATAGGCACCAAGCACCTCGTTCAAAGCTTTAGGGAAGTCTTAAAATTTTAGAATTACAAAATACCCCGATTTGAATTTACGTCCACTATTTTCTGTAATACCTTACAGATCAATCGTATAACGGAATCTCTAACAGTCACGAATAATTTTCAATATTTCTAGCATTTTTAAAAATTTCCAAAAATATCGAAAACTTTTGTTAATTTTAATTTATTTACAAAATATGACGAAACTTTTGAAAAACTCGAGCGGTCTAGAATATCTGTAACAGCCATGAGTACTATCGAAACAATTTGAACCCAAACCAACACTTAAAGTTCCGTTTCTAAAGTCAACTAATTCAATACACCTAATACCAATTCTTGTAATAATTTTTTTGCAATAGGGAGAGGATCGTAAGTATCGTTAGTTTTTACATAATTGAAATAATTATTTTTGAGTGAACTAATGAACTTAAAAGCGTTTTAGACACCTGTACAGAAAATACTATTGCGCCCGGATTCGCTACTTTATAACAAAAAACTAACAATAAAATAAAATAATCAATTTAGTATGTCTATGTAAAATATCCTACTCGTATGTCCAGTGTATACAATAATTTTTTTTTATTTGTTATATTTTTTGAAACAAAGAGACTTTTTTTTTATGATAATCAAAAATTATATTTTATATATACCGACCACATTCGTATACATAAACGATATTAAAATTTATGATACATTTTTTTGGTTAAAATAGAACATACTCGTAAAAAAAAAATCCCACAGAAAAGCAAAGCACACAAAAAAAAATCGAACAAATTCATTTTGGTTTACCTTAATCAAAAACAAATTACGTGGAAAAATAAATTCGAATAAAATTGTTCGAAATTGATTAGTATATATATATATGTGTGTGTATGTATGAGATTTTGGGGTGGATATATATTTTATATGTGTATACATAAACAACAAGAGGAAAACAATTTAGCATTTTTTTTTCTGTTTTTGTTTTATGTATGAAAATTGGGTTGATTTTGGTTTGAATTCGATTCAAAAAGTAAATAATTTTACTTTGGGTGTGCAGACGACATAAAATCATAGCCGACCAGGTATTTTTGAAAGCTTTATTATTAAATATATTTTTGCTTGTCTCTTGAAATATTTATGTACGTTATAAGGCTTTATATTGAAATCCATCATCATCTATTAATAACCAATAATCCTTAATTTAAAATAAAATAAAAAAATATTTAATCTCAAAGTTACCTTTTTTGAATGGTTGGGATTGTGTGTGTGTAATATTGGAGCTTTTGGGAAAATATTTGCTTTGTGCTCAGTTAATTTTGTATGGTTTTACAATTTTTTTTTTTTTTGTTGTTGCTTAGGTCCAATTATGGATAAAGTAAAGCTCATTTAATTTATTTCTAAATCATAAAATAAATAATGAACAAAAATGTATAAATACAAACATAAACATAAAAAAGCACAAAATTAAAGTTATAATATAAAAAATGGATGTAGTTTATCTAAGATTTTATTTTTATTTGTTGTCCGACTTTGTATCTTATATAAGATACTAATATCAATTTTCAATTGAATTTTATGTGCAGAGAAAAAATATACAAACTAAAGCTCCAGTAATGTAACAAAATGGTCAGAAATTGCAAAGCTAAGTAAACAGTTGTATTTTTTTTTATTATTTTTAGTTATTTTGATTGAGTTATATATTGACTCAGCAAAAGTGATTTACCAATACCAACATAACAACAGCCACTATTAGGAATAGTAGCAAACAAAAAATTGTACGTGATCTTGTAACTTGTTTTTATTGAAAACCATATAACTAAACGAAATAATACTTGAACTTCAGATGCATACACTATTCAGTCATGATGATATGAGGAAGGTAAAATAATAAGATATTGTGTAAACTTTACCATTCTATTCAAAATTGTTTGAGCAAGCTAATTTATTATTGCAACGTACGATAAATCTCGTTAACAATTAAAGAAATATTAAATTTTATTAATTTTTAATTTTATTTTATTCTCGGAAAACTACAGCTAATAAAGCTTTATTCTGCACAACACTCGACTTTCTCTAACGAATGAAAAATTTTAAGAAACTTTCTACTTGCTAACATTTTTTTAAAAATTTGTTTTGCAGTTTTCTTTTTCACTGCAACTCTTTCTATTCTCGACTCGAATGGAACGATAAATGTAAAAACAATGTACGATCGGAAGTTTGGAAGGATGGAAGGAAATAACGATGTGCATGACCATTTGTTAATTGATGTGTTGTAGTCTTGGTAACCTTCTCGTCGAATTGAGAAATGTGAAAATTTGGGACAATAGATAGAATTTAACCTTTGCCCAAAAAAAAAAAAAAATTGAAATTCGAACATTTTTTTTTTTTTTTTTTTTTCTAAACAAGCTTTATTTGTACATATAAACTTATTAACTAATGTTGTCGGGCAAAAGCTGGATTAAACCGGCCTGAGATATTTACAAACATTCAATGGAAATTTATTGCCTCTTAGAGACTCTAATTTGACATTTATTTATATAATTCAATATTGGTTCATTTACTTTACTTTTGTGTTTTATAACAATTCAATTTTTAATATATTCTTGTTTCTGGTAAAAAAGGTTAAAAAAATCCAGTATACAATTTTTATTGAAATGAGGCCGTGAGTGATAGTGAATTGATGTCAGCCCACTCGCTTCAGTGTCCGTGGGCTTTCATCAACTCCACTCACGGCTCATCATTTCACTATGGGAGATGTAATGTTGATAAATTCAGGTCTATCTAAAAAATGTAATGTCAGTTCATATAGTTGTATGTTAAGAGTTGAGCCACCAATATTTTGCTCGTACTCTATTCTCTATCATATGCTAAGGAATCTATTGAAATATTTGAAAATTTAAATCTGTTATGCAAAAAATACTCCTCTCTTTTTTCGAATAATTCTGAATCGAATCCTTTCTGATTTTGTCGTCTCTCAGTTGTATCGTCTTGGATGTATCCTTTCTTGTCCAGATATATGAACGTTCCTGGTTCTGGGTTTTTATTCTTCTGGATGCTGTCATCATTTATTTTGTTCCCGGTATAATATGGGGCAAATATTAACGAGTTTTCTATATTATCTGTAGAACTCTTTATATGGTCCCTTACTAGTTTTAATATGTGTAAATCAATCCTATTGGATCCATATTTTAGATATAAATTATGATTAGATATATATTTTTTATAATCAGAAACGGCTGTACGGAATTCACCATGGCAGTGTCTGAGGCATTTTCTTTCAAACATCCTCAGTCTTTCCATGGTGTACCGGTGTACGGTCCAATAATGCACCAAATTAAGGGCACCATATGTTAATATTGGGCGTACCAAGGACTTGTATGCGATTTGTTTGACTAGAATATTTATGTATTGGGTACAGAAAACATTTTTATTTTTATGAAAGATTTTTTTCGCTTTCTTTATTTGTATATCTATGTGCTCGTCTAGGTATAGGAATTTGTCTAGATTTATGCCTAGATATTTGACCAATGGCTTTTGCACACAGGTCGTACCAGCTATATTGATTTGAAATTTTTTCCAATTATTTCTATGGCTGGTTTTCCAATTAGTTCTATTGGTATGGCTTTCGAAATAGGATTGTTTCGCATTTCGCCGGGTTTAGCTTTATCCTCCATGTGTGCAAGTAATCCACGGCAAAGTCTACTGCATCTTGTATATTTTTTGCTATTGTTTATACCTTTTTTTCTGCACCATAAATTACTATATCATCAGCATATGCTATTGATTTTATTGTTGATGAATTAAGTTGTTCACATTCGAGAGTGTGTATCCCTGTAACTATATACTCATGTCACATTATTTATTGTGCAATTTAAAAATTAAATTAAAATAGTTTCATTTATTTTATAATAATAATAAACAGTTCAACATAAATTTAAACTATGATGTGTTTCATTAATACACTCAAAACGTTTATATTTACCGTTTATGTTGTGATTTTAGTGAATTTTGTGTATTTTTTGTAAGTGATATTAATACGGTATTTTTAATGCTACAGGGATATGAACCAGTCTGTTGAAGGTGCATCGTTGCGATGTGAAGTGATGCGGTCGAAATTCAAAAATATGTGTGTGTTAAATTAAATCTTAAAACACATTTGACGCACATATTAGTTAGTTCAATGAAACTATATCTAGATGTGTGAAAAATGTGAATAAATTGATTTTTTATAGTGAATCAAAGTAAAAAATTTGATAGTTGATCGGACATGTTGTAATAATGTTCAAAATGTTGATTTGAACCGTTCTACTCAGGTAAGTGATTGTAAAAAAACATTTAATAAGTCAAATTATTATTATATTAGTGTAAAATCTTAGACTCTTGTACTTAAATTGTAAATTAAATATAGTCTTGATTTACAGTTATCTAATAGATTACCACGGGTGGGGTCTATTTAGTTATTGAGAATAAACAACTTGTTGTTAATATTAGAGTTAAATTCATTCTATTTAATATTCACCTTTTATATAAGTTAAATTCTTTATTGATTTTTGGTTAAAAAAAAAATAATTTTTATTTTTAACTTATTTGATTAACATCGAAATTACAACTGATTATTTTCTTATTTTCTAATTACAATTTGCTTAATTAAAAATATATAGAATATGAAACCATATCGTCAAGAATATTCACTCAGCATTATGCCGGATGCGCGTGTAACTTGTTGTCATTGCTAGTGCAACGTGACAAATATGATAACGTTGTATTTTTGGTGGGAAACCTAATTATTACGCGTGTTAACTCCTCCCCTTTAAAGTTCGAATGCCCACATTCGAACCATCAGCAAAACGGTGTTTCATAAAATTTCCGTCTATGCTCTGAGGCCCCTTTGGGTGTTATCGTTTGAGGCGTCTCGTTATGGATTTCTAGTTCTTCTCCCTAAATTGCTATTGAACAGGTATTCTCGACCTTACTCTGAGTTTGTCGAGTGGACAGATCCTCGATGTTCGTTGTATTAATGATTCGTAATTTCTTAGTTTTGGTATATTTTGTAGTGATGACCGCTATTCCCAAAATGATGACTATTGAGAATGATATCCAGCTAGTGAATCGCTCGATGGGTCCCTCCTTTTTAAGGAGCCCAATGTGACGAATATTATTTATATGAATATCTTTCATCATTTTTAATGAAAGTATTTCCTTGAAATCACTTTCTTCCGGCGTCGGCTGTAGAATAGCTGGAAGTACTTGAGTGATCGTTTTTTCTTTAGAAATGTAGATGTTATTTCCGACTGACAAGGTAGTATCGCTGAATTTAATCAAATATGTTCCATTGAGTTTCTGAGTTTCGTTACTAATTTTGATTTTCCCATCGAATTGATATTTCGTTAACTGTTTGCATTTTGGAAGGTCGACTTTTGAGCAAGTTGGGTAAACAAGAAGAATTACTTATGTCTAGTATAATATTTTGGTTACATATTGAAAGCGAGTTGATCGCTTTACATTCGTTAATAATACTATAAATCGTATCGTGATTTTTAATGACAGTTTCATACTCAATTTCGGTCACCATATCGTTTCTTCTGACCGGTTTGACCAATAATTTATTATGTAGTTCTGGAGTTGTTACCGGAATGTACACAATATAAAGTAGACACAATTTGCTACTAATGATTTTGATATTAGCGAAATCTAACGCCTCCTCGGGAGTACTATATGGTAAATTTTCGGTTTCCAGTGTATTAATGGCTAATTTAATTTCAGAATTTGATAAAACGAATGAATTTATAATCCCTGCTTTAGCCCAGTGAATTGCGTACTTAATATTTACCAATTCTTCTTTCATTAGTTTTAATTTATATTGAATATTTAATGCTAATGGGTCGTTTAATTTATTTTCTTTGTGAATTTCGTTAATAATTAAATTAGCCATTTCTGTAATATTATTGATTCTTTCACTATACAATCGGTTTATAACTACTTGGTTGTTGTTATTCTCTAATGCATTATTCATTTTATCTTTAATTACTTTGAAATCCTCGTGATCGAGATTTCCGGCTATCCATTTCCATGCACTACCTATAAAGTTTAAAGATCGTTTGGATTTATGTATTCTAAGGCTGTCCAGTAATTTTTGTAATTCCGAGAGTTCATGCCTCAAATAGGGGTGCAATGGGTGATCTATTGTCATTTCTTTGTCCAGTATGGATTGCATTCTGTCTATGCAATTTTGGTGTTTGTCTAAATTTAATTATATGGATTAATTTGAAGTTTCCGTCTTGTATTTTTGCTTGACCTGTGCTAATTGAGATGATTTGAGATATTGTGTAGTCAAGAATTTGAATTTCTGCCAATGTGTTGCTTAAGGCGTAACTGTAATAAAAATAAGTTTTTGTTTCTTAGGATTTAATATTGCTTTTGTGAATTACTCTTCCGGACTCCGTTATAACTGTTGTATTTCTGTCTTCCGTTACTATTTCGGGTTTGAATCGTTCTGTTAATTTCGATCCTAATATTTTGTTATTTTTTACATAGATTACTTGACCTGCCTGGTAGGTTTTGATCGGGGTACGGTTTTTGTTATGGTATTTCAGATCTGTTTCCTGCTTTTATTTTATCTTTAGTATGGTATCTTGTCGGATTTGTTCCAATTGTTCAGGATCTGTGTTAGGGATTCTGCCAAAATATATTTCCACTGGCCGTTTGCAAGTTGTCGAGTGGATTGAGTGGTTATATTCATTAATCGCTTTCTCTAGTAGTTCATTAAAAGTTCGCTCTACCCCATCAGCCTTTAGACATCTCATCATTTCTGAGAGTGTCGAGCAAAATCTTTCCACTTGGCCAGTCACTTCACTTTTGTATGGGGGAGTTTTGAAGACTTTTATGTTTAAACCATCTTCCATCATTGATATTATGGAATTCGAGTTAAAGGATTTTTCATTGTCAATTACCACAATTTCTGGTACACTAAAGAAAAAGAGTTTATCTCTAAGTGGTTGTTTGATGTCTTCTGTTGCTCTGGATTTTAACGGTCTGCAGAAGGCGAGTTTACTGAATTTGTCAATTACCGGTAAAACCAATTTATTTTCTGTTGAGTAAATATCTAGATGGAGCGTATGTCCAGGATAATTAGGGATAGGTGTTGGGGTAATAATAGGCTTATTGGGATGGTGATCATATTTATTCTTCTGGCGTATAACACAACGTTTGACCAGCAACTTAATTTTCCTGGTCATCCTGGGGAAGTAATAATTTTCGATTATTTGATCTCGATTTTCTTGAGTATTACAATATGCTCAGCGATGGACAGATAATATTTTTTCCTCTTGTTGGTTTTCATCCGTAATATCTTGTACCAGCTTCTGAGTGAATCGAATTTTATAGTCTCTGAAATGTATTGGGTACACTGCTTGAACTTTTCCCATTATATGTTCTGATGTCTTCAATCCGTTAATCGTGAGTGGATTAAGGTTACGTTTAAAAAAATTTATATTGTCTGAATTTGAAAAACTTGCTTGTGTAATAATGTGCCTGGAATATTTTGGAAAAGGGTTTATTATTTGGTACGAACTTCCCTCTCCTACGTTTAAAATTAGTTGATTGCGGAATACATTAACTGGGGTTTCGACTGTGGGGACCAGATCATCCGGAGAACTTTTGTCGCTATGTTGTGTGACTGACATTACGTTTATTCCGGAAGTGATTGATGTTTTTCCCGGTTAATATTTTAACTCATAATTGTGCTCTTTCAAGATAGCTTTCCAACGTTTCATCTTGGAGTTGTTATTTTTATTGCTTAGGGCATATGTCAATGGTTGGTGGTCTGTGAAGATCTTCACTTTCTTTGATCCGTAAAGGAAATTTCTCAATGATGTTAATGCCCAAATTATGGTGAGCATTTCCTTTTTATTAGCCGCATAATTTTCTTCCGTTTTATCTAAAGTTCTTGAGAGAAACGTGATTGGCCTTCCCTCTAGAGATAAAACTGCACCTAGCGCAAAGTTGGAGGCATCTGTAGTAAATTCAAATTCCTTTTGGAAATTTGGGAATGATAACAGAACTTCGTTGGAGACGAGTGAGGTTTTTATTTTGTTAAAGGCAGCTTCTTCTTTGGTGTTAAGCTTTACCATTTTGTTTCTTCAGAGGGTTTTGGACACATGTCCGTCTTCTCCTTTTAAGAGTGAGTGAAGTCAGGGGCTTCTCAAGTTTTGCGTAGTCCGACGATAAAATCCGGCTAATCCCAAGAAGGATATGAGTTCCTTCACGGTCTTGGGTACGGGAAATTCTGTTATGACTTTTACCTTCTTCTGACTCGCTTTTATCCGATCTTTAGAGATGACAAATCCTAAAAATTCTACCTCATCCTGTAGAAATTCACATTTGTCGAGTTGAATCTTCATATTGGCGTTTTCTAATACTTTAAAAATTATCGTCATGTTCTTGAAGTGTTCTTCTTCTGTTTTACCAAATATGATTATATCGTCGATATAAACGTAACAATGCTTCCCAATGTGGTCGCGAAGGATATCATCGAGGGTGCGTTGAAATATCGAGGGGGCAATTTTAAGGCCAAATGGGAGGCGGGTAAACTCGTATTTTCCATGATTAACCGAAAAAGCTGTTTTTTCTATGTCCGATTCTTTTAAAGGAATCTGATGAAAGTCGCTCTTTAGATCTATTATGGTGAAAAATCTGTTTTCCCCTAAGTTTGCCAAAATATCGTTGATCTGAGGTATTGGATACCCGTCTGAGATAGTAACCGAATTTAATTTTCGGTAGTCGATCACTATTCTGTATTTCTTTTCTCCCGATGCGTCTTCTTTTTTCGAAGGGGGGCGAGTAGCAGGGACAGCAGAGACGCAACGATTTCAACAACAACGTCAAGAAACACTACCTACAGTTGAACAGTACAAATTTGGGTGACCGCATGGGAACATGATGATGGAACAAAATCTCGCTCCCCTCACAATGGAAAAAATGGCGGAGGGAATAATAATAGCTGTTTACAGGCTTTTCAGAAAGAAGAGTTTGCGGCACCAGGAAATTTGTGTTGTCATTGTGTCTTCTTACAGGTTGGAGCAGTATATGAACTTTAAATTGTATTTTTGTTTTGTGCTAAATAAATTACTAAAAAATATATTACTAACAAATTTACTAACTATCAACTACTTAGGTGTCTGGAACCGGGTTGAGTCTTTGTTGCTAACATTTCTTTCCCATCCCCTCGATCTTGTTATATGTTAAAAGGTGTACGACGGCGGCCTGGCCAGGGGCGGATATCACAACTATTAGACTTATGTGGTTATCGATGTGGCGCCTTCCTTTACGGGGTGAAATATTGCTATGTTGGCTTCATGAAAAAAAAAATAAGCTGAGTATGGATGGTACATATTTCCTTGGTAAGGGAGAGTTATGGTGTCGTGTTGCAATATGGGTATAGTGGTGTGGTATTCGCATTTATAATACGGGAGACTTGCTTATTGCTTGATCGTTCATCGCAATCAATCAATCAATCAAAAATGAATTAAGTTGTTCACTTTCAATCAGTTCTTTTGTATATAGTATATGCTGAATAATACAGGAGCTGTTATTGAACCTTGTTGCAAACCATTATATATTTTGAACGTTTTCGTTGATAGTTCATTTCCATTTGTTGTACGAAATTCTCGATTATATAATAATTCATATAATAGTTGCAAGATGTTGTTATCAAAGTTCATTTTCTTCATTTTATAGATCAGCCCATCCAGCCAAACAGACTCGAAATCCTTCTCCATATCCATTAGGATCGTACCAGTACAATCAGTCTGGTTCAGATTTTTATAAACATCAGCCGTTAATTTTGTAATAGCGTGTGTTGTCGAGTGTTTGTATCTGAAACCAAACTGATTGTCTGGTAATAACACGTTTGCACTAATGTAATTTTGGAGTTTATCATGTAATATGATTTCAAAATTTTTTCCAAGATTGGAAATAAGGCTTATCGGCCGAAATTTTTTTGGATTGAGTGGTGATTTACCCTTTTTATGGATGGGATAAATTTTTGCTATTTTCCAAAATTTTTGGAAATATACGATTGTTTAGGCAATGGTTGAATAAACGGCAAAGCTCTTTAATTAATATAGCTGGTAGATGTTAAGTACTATGCAGGGTAGATTGTCCAGACCAAATGATTTTTTTGTTTTTTTTTACTTTAATAATTTTTTGTTGAATATTAATTAATTCATGTAATATATAATATGCTACCGGTGGTTAGACCATTTTAATTGTGTTTCGATTAACACGAGAAGTATATTAGTATTTACGAACAGTAATTCAACGAAACCGACTAATAGACATAATTCTATTTATTTAATTATATGATTTTAATACGAGTATGTTCCGAAGATTGTAAGAGAATTCAATCCAGTTTCGAACTGATGAGCTTATGATTATGAAAAAATCAATCTTCTCATCAGGCCGAGGCGACTGGACTGATTATACCACAATTTGCATTGTATATATACCGAATGTGCTGTGCGTTAAGTATTAGCGAATCATAACTAATACAGATGAATTCTCTTACAATTTTTCTTTTTCACAATATTCACACAGCTCTATTTCTGTGTACGCTAATTATTACTTGATTAATTTTTTGTTGAATATTAATTAATTCATTCAATCTTCGGAACATACTCGTATTAAAATCATATAATTAAATAAATAGAATTATGTCTATTAGTCGGTTTCGTTGAATTTGTGTTCGTAAATACTAATAAACTTCTCGTGTTAATCGAAACACAATTGAAATGGTCTAACCACCGGTAGCATATTAGATATTACATGAATTATTATTACATGAAACTATTATTGGTTTTATCATAATTATTGCAGATTACCTCTATTGCTTTGTGGTCACTATCGTTTGTATGTGCCGGTATTTGTTCAAGTTCATTTGTTTTTAATATTACGTCTTAGGTCTATTATTGCAAAGTAAAGAATATTTCCTGTTCTTATTAACGTTGGACTATCCGGTCTATACATATAGTTTTGTTCTGTATTCTATGTCATTTTGATCTAGCCAATCGTTGAGTTTTACTCCACGTATATTATTTGATGAATTTCCCCAATTTGTATGGGTTGCATTGAAATCTCCTGCGATATTATAATAGTTATCGGGATTGGCTAAATCATATGTTGTAAAAATATGTTGCCATTCTATTTGGAAATGTGATTCCGTGACACTATGATTTGCGTGGCCACAATAAATTGCTATTATGTATAGGTTTTTATTTATATTTTTTAATTTTATTTTTATTGTTGTGTATTCTATACCTGTTTTGTTATTATTTGTATTTGTATTTATTTGTTGAAAATTGTAAATATTTTTTATTATTATTGCCGTACCGCCAGCCCTCTTCCCATCAATTCTATCTTGTCTTAATATATTGTAATCTTTAAATGTGATTTGGTGTTTATTGCTTTGAATGAAGTTTAATAGATGTATTCTTCTTTGTGTACTGGCTATGAAGTTGACGTTTATTGCGTATAATTTTAATTTATTTTTGCTTGCCATTTAATTGTTCTCCGATTAACCCCAATAGTTGAGATATTTGCTCACCCTGTTGTGAGATTGTGTTTTGCATTGCTTCCATTTTTTTTGTCATTTGTTCCATTTTATCAATATCTGTTGTTGTTGTTTGTTGTCTTTTACCGCTCAGCATTTCCGCAAATGTTCCGCTTTCTTTGTTGACATAAGTGTCCTTAGTAATTTCTATTTCTGCAGGTTTTCTTGATTGTGTTCTTTTTTCTGCAACTTTTTCTTTTAGTCTAGCTATTGTAGCTAGATATACAAGGCATCTTTTGTACGAAGCTGGATGACCTTTTGATTTGCAATTTGCCCAATATATCTCGCCTTTTACTATTTCGATTTTAATTGCGCATTGCCCTGGCTCGTGATCCGCGTCGCATTTGACACATCGGTATTTTAGGTTGCAGTTTTCAGCTACATGTCCAAATCTTTGACCATGACAGCATTGCATTGTCGTGTCTGTTTTTTTTAGATGTTCCCATGTTACTTTTTGGTAATTAATTGCGTTTATATTGTAAATTTGTCCCATATTTATTTCGGGCGCACATTGAACGATGTTTAATGGTAATTATATATTTTTTTGTGTTGCGTGTTTCGTCTTTAATTGGGTTACGTTTATGACTTTTATGTTATGTCCCTCTATTGCAGCTTTAATATCGTTGGTGTTCTCGTCTTCATGTACTCCTTTTAGTACAATGGATTTAGGTTTATCCATTTTTGGTGTGTACGTAAAGTATTTGGTGTCGCACTCCTTTAATACATCTTTGGTTGCCCTGTAATTGTCTAAATTATCAAATTGTAAGGTATGTTTATCTTTGCTTACTCTTTTAACATTAAAGTTTTCAATTTTGGAACCTTTGATCAATGCGATCATGTCGTTGATCTCCTGGAAATGGATGTGTATTGATGCTGGCCCCATACTTCGTTTGGTTGTTGTTGTTGCTGATGTCGTATTATTGTTTGTGTTACTTGTATGTGCTGCTGCTACTTTTGTTAGTTTTGGCTTTTGTTATAATTAATATTATTTTGTACAATCACAAAACACCAACAGTTTTCACTTACTTAAAAATAAAAAAACCAAAATTTTTATTTTTGAATTTATTTACTTTTATTTATTTAAAATTACAACTAGTTTCGAGGGATATGCATATGATATGCAACACTAGATTTATTCCAATTGGCTTTTTCATGTTTTTTAAGCCTCGTGCTGAAATCTCTCGAAGTCTGGCCGATGTAGGTGTCCTGGCAATTAGAACATTTAATTTGGTAAATTCCAGACCGTAAATCTTGTGTTACCTAATCTTTAAAGTTGTTTAAATCCTTTTTGATGGTTGTTGATGGACGGGTGACAAGTTCTATGTTGTGTTTGTGGAATCCGGAAAGTATGGAACGATATCCGGATATCCGGATAGTATGGAACGCTAACTCTAGTAGTATTCACCGTTTTCATGGCTGGTTGTAATGTGGTGAGTGTTGATTTGATGTGCTTGGCTATGTTCCACTATAACCACAAAATAGACACCACTATTTCAAAAATAATAAAAACAGTACATCAAAAATGGAAATTAGACGCATACGAGTCATACCACATCGCCAACACCACAAATCTCATGAACACAGATGACGCAAAAATTAATTCTCCCTTATTTAAAATAACTTTTAAAAATTAACCATAACAAGCGCAACACCTTATTTTTAATTAAATTTGTGGGTTTGTCCGCCTCCGTTTTTTTTTTTTTTTTTTTTTTTTTTTTTTTTTTATTATTTTTATATATAAGTCCTTTTTATTTTTTTTTTACCTGTTAAACAAAATTTTTTGTATATATAAGAGTTGTTTTTACTTTAGTTTTTTAATTGCAAAAAATTACCTGTAGATGATCTTTACAAGATGGAAACTAGTTGTAATTTTAAATAAATAAATGTAAATAAATTCAAAAATAAAAAGTTTGGTTTGTTTATTTTTAAGTAAGTAAAAACTGTTGGTGTTTTGTGATTGTACAAAATAATATTAATTATAAAAAGATCACTTACGTCACTCCGCTTCAAAAAAAAATTTTTTTTTAAAAAATGTTTAATATTGGCTTTTGTTGTTGTTTGTTATTTAATTTTGTTATTGTTGAATTTTTATTTTTATTTTGTACCTTCTTCTTAACAGTGATGAACGGGGTTTCATCGTCGCTTGCCATTGTATCATTATCTGGAATGTTTGCATCATGTTGCTCCAAAGGATTGAAACGGTTGGCGATCTCGATGCTGTCCACCGTCAATTCTATTTCAGGTAATGTTTTTTCTTTTTGTTGTTGTAATTTTTGAATTGTCTCTTTCATTTAATTTTTTATTTGTCTAATTTGTGTTGGGAATTGTGATTCCATTTTGCTCATTTGTTGTTTTAATTTGTTGTTTTCGGTAACCCATTTAATTCACTCTAATTCTATGTTGTCCCCGGTCAGAGATAATCTTAACCGTGATCTCCGTTCTCTTTTCGTTGGAATGCAGTACAATTTTTCTGAAGATTGTATCTTCTCCCACTTTTGTGTTGCCGCGTTACTCGTTTGTTCGATCATCAAAAACGTAAACTTTATTTATAGAATCAATTGGCTTGATTACTTTTTACTTTTTAATTTTTACTTTTTACTTTTTACTTTTTACTTTTTACTTTTTACTTTTTACTTTTTACTTTTTACTTTTTACTTTTTACTTTTTACTTTTTACTTTTTACTTTTTACTTTTTACTTTTTACTTTTTACTTTTTACTTTTTACTTTTTACTTTTTACTTTTTACTTTTTACTTTTTACTTTTTACTTTTTACTTTTTACTTTTTACTTTTTACTTTTTACTTTTTACTTTTTACTTTTTACTTTTTACTTTTTACTTTTTACTTTTTACTTTTTACTTTTTACTTTTTACTTTTTACTTTTTACTTTTTACTTTTTACTTTTTACTTTTTACTTTTTACTTTTTACTTTTTACTTTTTACTTTTTACTTTTTACTTTTTACTTTTTACTTTTTACTTTTTACTTTTTACTTTTTACTTTTTACTTTTTACTTTTTACTTTTTACTTTTTACTTTTTACTTTTTACTTTTTACTTTTTACTTTTTACTTTTTACTTTTTACTTTTTACTTTTTACTTTTTACTTTTTACTTTTTACTTTTTCCTTTTTACTTTTTACTTTTTACTTTTTACTTTTTACTTTTTACTTTTTACTTTTTACTTTTTACTTTTTACTTTTTACTTTTTACTTTTTACTTTTTACTTTTTACTTTTTACTTTTTACTTTTTACTTTTTACTTTTTACTTTTTACTTTTTACTTTTTACTTTTTACTTTTTACTTTTTACTTTTTACTTTTTACTTTTTACTTTTTACTTTTTACTTTTTACTTTTTACGATTTACTTTTTACTTTTTACTTTTTACTTTTTACTTTTCACTTTTTACTTTTTACTTTTTACTTTTTACTTTTTACTTTTTACGATTTACTTTTTACTTTTTACTTTTTACTTTTTACTTTTTACTTTTTACTTTTTACTTTTTACTTTTTACTTTTTACTTTTTACTTTTTACTTTTTACTTTTTACTTTTTACTTTTTACTTTTTACTTTTTACTTTTTACTTTTTACTTTTTACTTTTTACTTTTTACTTTTTACTTTTTACTTTTTACTTTTTACTTTTTACTTTTTACTTTTTACTTTTTACTTTTTACTTTTTACTTTTTACTTTTTACTTTTTACTTTTTACTTTTTACTTTTTACTTTTTACTTTTTACTTTTTACTTTTTACTTTTTACTTTTTACTTTTTACTTTTTACTTTTTACTTTTTACTTTTTACTTTTTACTTTTTACTTTTTACTTTTTACTTTTTACTTTTTACTTTTTACTTTTTACTTTTTACTTTTTACTTTTTACTTTTTACTTTTTACTTTTTACTTTTTACTTTTTACTTTTTACTTTTTACTTTTTACTTTTTACTTTTTACTTTTTACTTTTTACTTTTTACTTTTTACTTTTTACTTTTTACTTTTTACTTTTTACTTTTTACTTTTTACTTTTTACTTTTTACTTTTTACTTTTTACTTTTTACTTTTTACTTTTTACTTTTTACTTTTTACTTTTTACTTTTTACTTTTTACTTTTTACTTTTTACTTTTTACTTTTTACTTTTTACTTTTTACTTTTTACTTTTTACTTTTTACTTTTTACTTTTTACTTTTTACTTTTTACTTTTTACTTTTTACTTTTTACTTTTTACTTTTTACTTTTTACTTTTTACTTTTTACTTTAGTTCAAAATAAGGTAGAAGCATCGCAGATGGGGTTTTTTAGTTACGTACTCCTTGGAATCTGAGCGACAGCACTATAAGCGGCAAAACCACTAATGCAAAGCTTTATTATTAAACAAATAAATTCTTAGTATGATATTCCGTTCTATATTTCAAACAAAACTTTAATTTCCTGATTTCTATGAAATATATTGTAATATTTAGCTGATTCTGAAATTGGAAGCAAAAAATTACCAAGTAAATTAAATGACATGTTTATATCATCTTAAAGTTTTCAATATACTTATACAATATATACAATTTACCCGGTTAAAATTTTCATTTCACCAACGAAATACAGAAGCGACGTAGATATTTATAATATAAACAATTTTATTATATTATTTTTATATATTTTAAACGGATAAGCATTATATGAAATTCTAAAATTTTATTCTGCACAAAAAAGCATCTAAACTCATTTTTATATCTACGTTAAGACTAATATAACGTTTTAAGGAAATTGATTTTTAACGTTCATGTGCTATATAGAAAATAAGCGTAGCTATGTACTTACCAGTACATAGAATACCGTTGTCCTATTTATTTGTACGCCAAGGTTTACATTTAGTTAGGATTAAATTAGATTTGTACCATCATTTTTATTAACTATCATAAAATGTTAAATAACTTTAACAGCTCCTAATTATTTTTCGACGCTTTAAAAAGTGCAATGAGAGATATTTAAAAGTTCTCGATTTTTATTTTTAAGACATTGTCAAACTAAAATATTTAATTATTTTATTTTTTTTGTAAGCAAAATTTTGTTTTCCTTCGAGAAGAAAATATTTTTGTATATCTCGTGTTTTAAATTTAAGTGTAATTAAATTTCTTAAGGCAATTGTTTTTTTTAACTTTAAATAATATTTTTTTTTTTTTTTTGTTGCTTAAATAGAATTAAAATGAAAAAAAAAAACTATGAGCGAAAATAAAAGTTTTTATTATAACAGAAAATAATGTTAAAGAACATAAAAACTGAAAACTTTAAATTAAGTAATAAATTGTTTAAGAGATTTTATGTTTTTTGTTTAAGTAAGGTAAAAATTGGAATTATTTTGAGGTTTTAATTGATAATTAATAGGAGTTTTTATTTTTTATTTGGCAACATATTTGTTTGACTTATGAATGAAAAATAATCCAAATAAATTGACTATTTGAGTTATCTCAACAAATTACTTATGTAAAGGAACTGCTATATACGAAACATAATTTTCTAACCCCTATAATTATAAAATATGTTTGCAAAATATCCTTGACCTTTGTTGACCACTATTGATAATAATTTTTTGTTTGTTTGTCCTATATAGGTAAACTATATTCTTGACCATTAATTTAAGAAAGGCCAACAAAAAAAGATAGATGACGAGAATACACAAAATAAACCGTATCCACACAGCCACAAAAAGGGTTAAACGTATTATTTTAAAATCGAACATAATCTATCACTGTGAAGCCATATAAACAATTTCTAGTTCTACGTTACACCATGCCCCATACATACAAAATTATTCTGGAAAGGATATTGAATTGATGTTGTTATTTTTCCTACATAGTATAACATTTATTTATCTTTTTTTTATAAAATTGTTTTCGGCAGACAGAGGAAGATAGAAGGGTGAGTTTGAGCTAAGCAATTCATGTAATTGAAATAAACTGAAAAAAAAAAAATGTCAGAACCATAAAAAATCATTAATTATTTGTGTGTTTTTGTTTTATTTAGTTTATAAAATTTATAGAAGAAGTAAATAAATTAATATCGCTTTGATATATTGTTTTGTCTTTAGTTTAAAAAAAAAACTTTTATTTTATAAATATTTTTTTCCAAACTCAAATAAATCAATGAAAAACATATCTTATCATGTTTTGATGTTTCAATAAAGCTTATAAGAATTATTTGTTTAAGTCATCCAATATATATCACAATATATCATCATTCGGAAAAATGAGACTCAAGGTGTTATTTTGAAAATTTAATTAGTTTAATTCATTTCAACAAAGCTATCAGTATTATAAAAATTATTATTTATGTATGTATTATATACTCTGTATATATTTCTATGAAAAGAACGTACAAGAGAGTAGCGAACAAAAATGCACAAAGAAATATTTGAAATCGATTTTTTAGTTTCTTCTTTAATAAGAATTAAACAATACAATAATAACAGCTAATATCTTGATGATAAGGGCAGCCAGCCCCAAACCCCGGCTCTTCGAGAATTTTGAATAATTTAACGATTTATAGATCATTGGAGGCTTTCTGTACAATTGAGTTAAACTAAAATGTAAACAATTCTTCATATTTCAGTAAAATGTTAACGATTTGCAGTCACGACCAAAAACATTTAAGGGGACATTACACCTTCAGATTTTTAAAAAATCGAAATTTTTTTTATGATCGAATATGTTAGAATGATCGTTTTAGAACAGGATTTTAATAATATAAACATGAAAATGTCAACAAAAAAAATTTTATTGTATTTATTACGGAGCGCGTCAAAGTCTTTTTTCTACGGTTTTGGTCTACTTCGCTGTATACAAACAACGCAATACGTTGTAAACAAAAATTTAACTTTAAACTCGATTATCTGCAAATGACGTTTTATAAGTTGGCGTGCAAGATTGAGAAAAAACTACTTATCCAATCGTTTTAAAATTTTAACACGTTGATCTACACATATTTCTGCTCAGAATAAACTACGGAAGGGAAAATCGGCTTTCAATTTTTTAAGTTACAACAAATTGCAGGGGACAAAAAAGCTCCATTTTCGAAAAAATGCCGCCATTTTGTTATTTTTTAGACCATTTTCCTCCTTTTAGTTCATTCCAAGGGCGATTTAATGCTGAATAAAACCCCGTTTATTTTTTTTTCAGACGTTTCTGAGAGCAGTTCTGATGCACGCCGCGAATTTTCGGTCTTTTTAGAAAATGACCGTAGCAGACGACAAGGGGCGGAAAAAAATCTAAAAAAAATTTTTGTGTATGCTTTGACTTAAATAAAATGTCCATGGAAAGTTTCATTAAGATATCTCTTTTTATTCCAAAATTTGAAGGTGTAATGTCCCCTTAACTAAAACTAGAACACGAATTTAAGCATTTTTGTGCGTTTTTCTTGTGCTTTTTTCCTTTGCCTTTTGTTTCTTGTACGCTTTTTCTTGTGCGTATTTTTATTTTGCGCTTTTTTATGCGTATTTTCGATGTTATCATTTTTTCGTGTTCGCAATTTTCCATGTGCGCATTTTCTCTTGTGCGTAATTACGTCTGTGATATTTTTTTTGTGCACAATTTTCATTAGATGGTTTTTTCTGCTCTTTTTGTAAGTAGCGTAGTCCATTGCTAAATTCTAAGATTCAGATAGATTTAACTTCAGCTCTTTGATTTGAAATTAAAAAAATTGTATCATGTCGCACACATATTCGAAAAGTGACACAACTAAAAAAAAAACGGTTTTTTGAGTTATTATCATAAATTAATTTAACTCTCATTTATCCAAAAACTCTCTAAAATATTTAATAACGTATCTTCTCAATTTTTTCAACACGTGCTATAAGTGTCACTTTTCAAGACTGAAACACAATTTCAATACCTGCCACAAAAGTGATTTATATTCAGTTGTGTTTTAAATTGCAAGGTGAATGTTTGTCTTAATAAGAGTAAAGAACCGTATTATTTTGAGTTGTGTCGTTGATATAAATCAATCGCCTAGTTAATTTAGTAATATTTTGAATTAAATCGGTTTAGTTAATCAAAGTGTAATTTGAGAACAATTTTATTTCGGGTTGTGACACTGTAGTCTATTAAGGTAAAAATGAATATTTCATTTATTTTAAGTTATGTCATTGTAAAAGACACATTGTAATGCATTTTTAATTATGACCCTTTTCACATCAAAGAATAGTTTTTTTCTATTTTGGGCTTCGGTGAGTTTTGAATGACATTAATTTCTAGTTGAGTCATTCTAGACTATTAAAGTGAACATTTGCTGTTGTTTTAATTTTCACACAGCTGATTTTGTTTGTTTTTTTACTCCTAATTCGAGTTGTGTCACTTTAGTTGAAATAATCCGAGAAATTCATTTTCAGTATAAAATGCAGCAAAATAATTAATTTTTCGAATTGCGCAAGCATCATGGTGCAAATGGTAACCTCAGCTTTAAGAAAGGAAGGAAATTCCACTAATGCACATTCCCATGTGCATGAAAATAATCTGACGCTAAACACGGATTCCGCTCCAAATGATGAAGTTTACCTTCAACCTGAATCTGGTTTAACCACGGCACAAGCCGAACCTGATGTAACTATAAGCCTGCCTGAAATCGATTCCGACACTGTTTATACATCACTTTTAACCTCTGATGTTCCAATGAAGATGCGTTTGACTAATGCGAAACAAAAAACGTACTCCATATCTCCCGTATTTAGCAGTGAAAGCGACATCGACGACTCAGATGCAGATCCTAACTTTAATGATAATTTAACCAGTACAAGTGATCCTTCCGACCGAGTAGATGAACAAAATATTCCTGCTGAAGTGCAAATCGAAGATGAAAATACGAATGTAGAAAAAAAGGAAGGAAAGGCAACGAAAACCGGAAAATTGGGTGGGGGAAAAAATTACTATAAAATTCAGGAAAAGCATATGTATCGGCATCAAAAACTAAAAAAAAGAATCCCAAGAAAAAAGTGCGCCTAGGTTGTGGAGATAAATGTAAATTCGCCAGCATTAGCAAAATAAGTTCCATGCAGCGGGAGAAAATGTTTACAAATTATTGGAACTTAGCTGATTTACAAAGGCAAAGAAAATTTATCTTACGAAGCACTGAACATATAAAAGCCAAATATCGATACTCTAACACTCAGGACTTTAGAAATTTGAATTCAACGTTTTATTTCGAGGTAGGTGAAACACGCATTAGAGTATGTAAGTTATTTGTCAAAGCTACTCTTGATATTAATGATCGTCCTATAAGGACGACATAGTCGATGAAAAGTGATACCGGAATCCTTCAAGGTGAGATGAGAGGTAAACATGGCAAACAAACTACTGTTGACCCCGAAATTAAAGAAAGTGTGAGAATTTTTATTAATAATATTCCTAGGATCGAATCGCATTACTTAAGAACACAAACACGCGAGTTTATCGATAGTTCTGAAAGTATTGCGGATCTTTTTCGTGATTACAAAGACCACCGTGAGAACCAGAATCTTTAATTTGCACATGTTAGTATGTTCAATATATTTCGCGAAGAGTTTAATATTTCATTTCACGTACCGAAGAAGGATCAATGTGACCTTTGCGAATCATTTAAAAATGCTGATGATGAGGGGAAAAACTTATTGCTAATTAGTTATGACGCTCACCAAAAAGAAAAAGAATTGTCGTGCAATGAAAAGAATAGCAACAAAAAAAAAGTCAAATGATGCACACGTTGCTGTAAACGATTTACAAGCAATATTGCCATTACCTAGAGGAAAAATTTCTTCCTTTTATTATAAAAGTAAAATTAATTGTTACAATTTTCCATAAGTGATTTAAATGTTAAAAATGTGAAATGCTATTTTTGGAACGAAACAGAAGGAAACGCGGTGCAGTGGATATCGGAAACTATGTGCTGAATTTCATAAAAATGGTATCTGAAAAGCCCATTAATTCAGAACTAGATATTAGGTTTTATTCAGACAATTGTTGCGGGCAGCAAAATAATAAATATTTAGTATCGGCCTACTCCGTACCCATAAATTCCTCATACGCGGACACTCTCAAAATGATGGCGGTAATGTGCATAGTGTTATAGAAAAGCAGATTAAGAGACATCAAAATTCTTACCACAGATCTATGTACCACAGCAGTATGCAACGTTAATTAGGACGGCCAAAAAGAATGGCCCGCCATATCGTGTTAATGAATTGAATTTTAAAAATTTCTATTATTTGAAAATCCTTCAACAAGAATGGGGAAATAATTTCACGATTAACACTGTTCTATCAGTGTTGAAGAGTTATGAACCTTAAATGACAAAAAAAATTTAACTAAGATAATTCTAAAATTAAATTTTACTAGCCATTCTTACTTAATTGCTAATAAATTTCCGTTAACACCATAAAATCATTTTTCGCTACTACAGAAAAATTTAGTTTTTTGGGTTGTGTCACTTTCCGAATACATGTGCGATATACCAAAATTTTTTTTTGTCCCATCGTAAGGCATTGAATGTGTAGCTGGTTTTCTAGAAAGTTTTGGTTTAACAGTTATTTTTGCAGCTAATGCTGTTTTAGAAATTCTTTAGATATTACTAAATTATTCCAGCGAAATGAACCTACTTAAATGTTTTGACCTATACAGATGATGTAGCTGCCGCTCCTAAAAAGGTTAGGTTTACCCCATAATTAATTTAATTAAGTTAGTTTACAATAGATTTTAATGCATTATCCAGTAATAAGGAATTATTTAAATTTTGAATTTATAGGTATATCCTGGAATCATTAGCTATTTGATTTTTTTTTATGATATTAAAGAATGGGAATTTTTATTGAATTTATTATTATTGAAGGGCCATGTAAGTACGCTTAGCTACCTCGCACTGCGACCAAAGGATCTTTTATGCTTGGACTTTGCGTCAATAGCCGTCCAGTCAATATTCAGGCTTTTAATGAACCTGATAATACTGCCGGCCGGTACGTGATCATACTGCCTGGGCTTATTGCCCTCCGTCCTAGATATTTACTGCAAAATGTAGTTCTGCTAGAAAGACGGTAGCATTGGTACTCAAGGACTTCAATGGGGTTGTCCAACTCCCATATTTTCCTACCCCTGATCCATCAGAAATTCGCCTGTAGTTCACCCAGTTTTACTACGGGAAGGCTAAATAAAACTGAAGCGTGCCTGGTATCCGGAGTCTGTATACTTTTTAATTATCCATCCTGTTAATATTAATAATAAATTATTATAATCATTGAGCGCACAAGAACAAATTCTCTACTAAATTATTCTAAATATATTTGCCAAGTAATACTAAGCACCGAGATATTTTTTTTTTGAACAAAATTGAAATCAAATATAAAAATAAATCAAAAATATTTTCAAAATATTAAACAAAGTTAAAACAAAAATTTTATTAGATAAAATTCAGGGAAAACAAAATTATTTTTTTATTAGTAAATTTTGAAAATAAATGTTTTAAAATACAACTATATTATACATATAGCTACTTGGTAATAAATTATTAATAAATAATCTTCAATTATTTTTATTATATCAAAATAAAAGTTAAAGTAAGAAAAACATAAATCATTTTATTATGTTTTTTTTTTGTAATATTTATGACTTTTATTTTTTAGGAAAAACTGAAAAACAATAAAATACAATAATAATAATAATAATATTGTTTTGGTTGACGAAACTTTCTTTTTTTTTTAGTATGTGCTTTATTGTTACACAAAAATAGAAAAGAAAAGTTCAAAATGTTGAATAAAAATAAAAAATATAAAATCGTTGTTATTTTATGATTTATTTATACATTATTTTTATTAAATTTGTATATATTTTTTAACAAGCAAAAGTAAATAAATTTTAATAATTTTATTTTTGGTTTGTTTATTTAACAAAATTATAAAGTCAATTAAATTTTATTTATTTTTATTAAATATTGTGGTTACATTGGATAGATTAAATAATTTATATTTTTACAGAAACAAAAATAATAATGGAAACACACAACAAAATTTGGTAATTAATTTAATATTTATTTTTTGGTTAGTGTGTGCTACTGTTGAATTGATTTATGGTTGCAAAATTGATTCATACATAAAGTTGTATAATAAAATTTAATATACACTTCAAAGATTGACATATAACATGTTTATTGCAACATGTTTATACATTTATATGGTATACAAACAATATCATATATGGGTTATTAAATAAATATTTATTTAAGTGTCGATATATTAATATTGCGAAATAAAAAAAAATGTAATATTGCGAAATACACAATAATAACTATAATTTGCACAAATGATTTGGTTGCCTTTCTTGGTTTTTCATTTAGATGACCATACAGACCGGCAGAGAGGGAGAGCGAGAGAGAGGTATAGAAAGACGGTGACTTGTGTAAGTTTGGATCATACTCAAGATACAAGAACGAGCAGGTAGAAATTAAACTGTAAAATATTTCTTGCTTAATCTTTCATAATGCAACAATTTGAACTAAATGAGTATATCAATATGACCAACTACAATAAACTCGTGTTCACAACAATGCAGATTATAATACAAAGCTAAATTATAGCGCAGACAGAGCGAATCAGGGCATCACCAGTTTAAGATGTGACTAAGATTAAAAACGTTTTATATAAGTGATGCTTGGACAGACTGATCCTTCTTTTACCTTTTAAAACATCTTGGTGTATTCCCCATCCAGAGTCTGGCCCAAAATAAAAACAAACACGAAAACGAAAACGAAAACGAAAACGAAAACGAAAACGAAAACGAAAACGAAAACGAAAACGAAAACGAAAACGAAAACGAAAACGAAAACGAAAACGAAAACGAAAACGAAAACGAAAACGAAAACGAAAACGAAAACGAAAACGAAAACGAAAACGAAAACGAAAACGAAAACGAAAACGAAAACGAAAACGGCAACGAAAACGAAAACGAAAACAAAAACGAAAACGAAAACGAAAACGAAAACGAAAACGAAAACGAAAACGAAAACGAAAACGAAAACGAAAACGAAAACGAAAACGAAAACGAAAACGAAAACGAAAACGGAAACGAAAACGAATGATTCTTTCGCAGTCACAAGTTACCCGCCCTTTTAAGCTGTTAAATGCCATAAACTCTGTATGCAAGCTGCTTCCTCTTACGTAGGTTTTTGAATACCGTAACAGCGTTGTAACCGTTCATACAAAATTAATGACTTGCAAGTACTAATTTCTTCTGAGTTGGACTTAAAATCCCAACATTTTGAATACATAATAGTTGTTGATGTTAAATTATTGAGGAACTAACAAACAATATAATATTCTATTGAGGATGCCGAAGAATAGTAAAACAATCAGTCATACCTAAAGGAAGTATCAATTTAATACGCAAATAATATAATATAATAAGAATTCTTTATAATATTGGTCTTTATCTTATAATCTTCACATACCATATTTAGAGAATGGCCGAAAGATGATTCTACCAAAAAGCTTCACTAAAAAAAAATGTTAAAATAAACAAAACAAAAATAAAAAATTTAGATAAGAAGATACGATTTTTGTCTAATATTCTGGTTTGCTTATATTCTATTCCAAATTCTGTGGATGATTAATTTCATGGACCATAAACATGTTCGTGATGTTATTCAGTTTATTTGGATTATTATTATCGTACATAAAAATGTTCAAATTGAACATAAGAATATGACGTTAAAAATGAAAATATGATGAACAAAATGATTTCACATTTTTAGTGTTAATATTTTATTTTTGTGGGGGTTCTAAAAATTATCTATATAAACACACTCGTATAAACATTTTTTTTTTTTGTTTTATTTATTACATATATTTTTCATGTTGCAAAAAATAAAAAAAAATGTACATAAATAAATGAAAAATTAGATCAATTTCTGTTAAATAAAATAATAAAAGAAAATTGTATATTCCTACAGCTTTTTATTTTTGTTTTTGTTATTTTCTTCGTTTTAGGTTATTTTTAAAATTTTAATTTAAGAAACCGGAAAAAGTAATCATCTCTTATTAAAATGATTATTATTATTATTATTATTGTTATTTTTGTGGCGAAAATAATAAGAAAAGACGAACGAATGAATGGAATTGTACCAAATGGTACAAAAAAAATGTATAAATCTTATTTTTTTCATTTCATCGTCTTCGGTTCTTTCATATATTGGGAACGAAAATCCCCTAGCTTTACTTCCATGCAAATTTCAATTTCCTTTTGGTAACAAAAAAAAAAAAAAAATCTTAATCTAATCTTATGTACAAATGCAGTGTAAGATAAACCTATTTATGTATTTCTTGTGACGTATGTACGAATATCTAATATAAAAATAGAAAATGCTCTGGTAATTGAGGGACCCTTGCTGTTGTATATATGGTATATAAACCAAATAGACATAAGAATCAAATCATACTTGACTGCGGATTAATCGAAATCAAAACAGTTGTTGTTATTGTGCCTATGTTTGGTCGCTGTCTGATATTTATTGCACTCACCAAAATAAAACTTTATGATTCGTATAAAATTCAATTTCTATCCCTCGCTGGATACTTGGCTGGTATCGAACCATTTTTTTTTTGTTTCTTCTGTTTATTCGAATTTTATTACTATTTTGAGACGATAACCCAAGTATTTATTATATTTTCAGTTTGGATTTTTTTATGTTTTCTTTTGTTGTAATCAAAGGGGAATTGTATTTTTTTTATTTTTGAAAAACTGATTTAATTTCGTATATCAATGGGCCATTAAAGTTTATATGGGGATTATTATTTTCGAATGTTATTGAGTTGATGGTTTGATAATGTCCGTAAAATGGCTTAACACTATATACACAGTTGTATTTTACACAGTTTAAAAATTCAGTCTCGACAGGATCAAAAATTTATAAAAATTTCACAAGTTAGATTTATTTATGTTTTATTCTATATAGAAAAGTTAAACTTTAAAATCATTAGGAACATGAACTGGCCTCTTTACTCGTTTTGTTATTTGTACAAGTAGTTGATTTTGCGAATTACACTATTTGTTCTCTTCTAGATCATTTACTTCTAACAGAACTTCTTTATGGCCAGTTTTCTTTTAAATATTATATTTTATATTTTATATTTTATATTTTATATTTTATATTTTATATTTTATATTTTATATTTTATATTTTATATTTTATATTTTATATTTTATATTTTATATTTTATATTTTATATTTTATATTTTATATTTTATATTTTATATTTTATATTTTATATTTTATATTTTATATTTTATATTTTATATTTTATATTTTATATTTTATATTTTATATTTTATATTTTATATTTTATATTTTATATTTTATATTTTATATTTTATATTTTATATTTTATATTTTATATTTTATATTTTATATTTTATATTTTATATTTTATATTTTATATTTTATATTTTATATTTTATATTTTATATTTTATATTTTATATTTTATATTTTATATTTTATATTTTATATTTTATATTTTATATTTTATATTTTATATTTTATATTTTATATTTTATATTTTATATTTTATATTTTATATTTTATATTTTATATTTTATATTTTATATTTTATATTTTATATTTTATATTTTATATTTTATATTTTATATTTTATATTTTATATTTTATATTTTATATTTTATATTTTATATTTTATATTTTATATTTTATATTTTATATTTTATATTTTATATTTTATATTTTATATTTTATATTTTATATTTTATATTTTATATTTTATATTTTATATTTTATATTTTATATTTTATATTTTATATTTTATATTTTATATTTTATATTTTATATTTTATATTTTATATTTTATATTTTATATTTTATATTTTATATTTTATATTTTATATTTTATATTTTATATTTTATATTTTATATTTTATATTTTATATTTTATATTTATATTTTATATTTTATATTTTATATTTTATATTTTATATTTTATATTTTATATTTTATATTTTATATTTTATATTTTATATTTTATATTTTATATTTTATATTTTATATTTTATATTTTATATTTTATATTTTATATTTTATATTTTATATTTTATATTTTATATTTTATATTTTATATTTTATATTTTATATTTTATATTTTATATTTTATATTTTATATTTTATATTTTATATTTTATATTTTATATTTTATATTTTATATTTTATATTTTATATTTTATATTTTATATTTTATATTTTATATTTTATATTTTATATT